>JASDQU010682992.1:38993-60867 GCA_032191745.1 Picea mariana
CTCCTTTTACCCCACTTAAATGTTCAAGTACAAGATGATTCAAAATGAAAATGTCTCCTTGGTATATATAGGAGACTAGGAGGTTTAATGGCCTAAAGCCGACATAAATAAAATAACATTACTAATCTAAATTACAACTAATTGCCTAAAGCCAAAATAAATAAAATAACATTACTAATCTAATATGCCCCAATTAAGTGGTAATGAGCCAATATTAGGGCTTAACAAAGTTTCCCTCTTTTCCCTTTTTATCTAAAACTTAAATTAGCAAGTGTAGAAAATTACCTTTTACCCCTCTTTCCTTTTAATTAATAATTTTTAATTAGCATATGTAGAATAGCAATCAATTCCCTTTTAAAATTTTAATCCCTCAATATCATTTGATTTTAATAAATTAATTGAATTTCTTACCCCCTTCTCGTCACATGTTTAATGATTATTATTATTATTATTTTACCACAAGTATCACTTAGACCTAGATTTTATTTTCCTATGCTGGGAAACATTTTATTAGGGAAATTGTTTTTAAATTTTTCTTATCACATTTTTCATTCTAAGGCCATCTAGGTTTATTCACTTATTAGTTAACAACGCGACATGCCCTTCGGGACACACTAGGTGATCCAAGGGTGCCACTCACCTCATTCTGTTTCCCTTGTGTGACGTGCCCTTTAGGATGAACTACATGCTCCAAGGGTGCCACTCACCTCATTATGTTTTTCTTGCATGGCGTGTCCTTCAGGATGCACTACGTGCTCCAAGGGTGCCACTCACCTCATTCTGTTTTTCTTGTAGGATGTGCCCTTCAGGACGCACTACGTGTTCCAAGGGTGCCACTTGCCTCTTGACTGACTTGGTAGACATCAAAAACCCTGGAGTCAATACTCCGTCAGGTGATCTTATGGGAGACGAAGGGCCTCTAAGGAATAAGGCCCATGCCTTATTGTGCACCCCTTAGAATCATCGTGAGCGACTATCGCAGTGTGCCCTCATGGCATCGTGGGTCTTTTCGAACTAGTTAATCGTTAACCTATAGTTCGAGCCACGATGAGAGTGCTAGTAGGTTGTGCCAGTGTTGTTGTCCACACCTCTCCCTCAATGTTGCTCGTAGTCATGTGTGATCCCTCTACTCCACATGTGAGTCTAGTCGGCAAGCTATCGTTAGCCTGCATCATCAATGCATCATGTCAGAAATAAAATCCATAATCATAACATCTAATCAGATGCACATATGTCATATATACAACAATCAAACCCCAATAGTCCACTCCCTGACTCAATCCAGAGTCCAAGGGTTTCATCAATGCCTCTACATCCTTGAGGTCCAAAATCCTATACACTCAGGAGAACCGAGTCAATAGCACCTGTCTATATCAATACAACAAAATAACATGTCATCATATCCATAATTCATCATGATCATAATCAAATGCCCAATAGTATAATAATCTGGATCACCTGGAAGCAAGTTTCCTCAAAGAATAAGTTCGCTCAGTGCGAGCAAGAGTAGGATGTTACATATCAATCAACAAACTTACATAATACAATTAGAATTCAATATAACAAAACTCACCATAGATGTGATTACTAGTCTTGAGGCTTCTTCCCTCCTCCATGACCCAATTCTTTCTATGATGCATTCTTGCAGTAGTTACAAAATCAATTAATGACATATTCAAAATTTCTAAAATCAATCCCATATATGTTAGATAACAATTTCATCAAGTAATGATCTCATCAAGGATATCTTAGGAAATTCTAGAGGTTGGCCTTCCTAGCTAGGAGGTATAGCCCATCATTCAAACATCCTTATCTAAGACATCAACTATAGATGTAGTCACTGTAGAGGGAAAAAAGGGGGTTGCAACATTGGTAGAAGGAACAAAGAAATGTGCAAGATGAACTGAGGTAACAAAAGAAGGTGCACCCAAATCTACAATGGGTGCAACAACAATATAAGGGTTCCTTTGAAGTGGTGGTGGGGGTGGGCATTGATAAAATAACATGGGTTATAATATTGGAGGATGGCCCATGCAGGGAGAAATTAGAATACCAATGTCAAGGTAAACTTGCGATATCTGAACCACTGGGACAGGGTGGCCATGAAAAACTCCCACCATGTACTACAAAAAACAAACTCCAACCCAATTTGGTTGCTACAAAACCACAAAAATATAGGTCATAAAACAACTAGACAAGCAAAAATTAAACTCATGGATCTAAAAGCATGTTTGTTGTAAGAACTAGTGCCAATGTAGGATGGATAGAGAAAGTGCATTGTCGAAGGGTGTGATGAAAGGTGGTTGTGCCATATTGTGTACCAATTGTGGACGAAATAAACATTTGGATGGCTACAAACATGTTTCTAATACATTAAATTAATATAGAATATAAAAATAAACTAGAATAAGAAAACAAATTTCACATTAACTAGATTTAACTTGACATGTGATCCTTGAATATGGGTTAATCTATTGACCTTGGGTGGATATGGTTGATCTATCTCTCCTATCATTAGTTTTAGAAACATATGTTGAGTTATTTATGATTCATAGATAATAATGAAATGGAGAAACAAAATATGACAATAATATAAATAAACAACATAAACTCATGGCAACAGGCAAATGGCAAGCCATAGCTAAGCCCAAGTTGTTATGCAATAATCTAGGTATATAAAATAAAAATTTATGAACATTGGAGAGATTAATTATGACTTTTCTACCAAACATCTATGCTTTGAAAAGGATATAAATGGTTTCATTCTTATGGATCTAAGATTTGAAATATATGGTTACAGTAGAAACTAGTATTGAGGTCCTTTTTGGATAAGTCATAAAGTATCTTGATCAAGAATCCATACAAGAATTTGACTAGAAATGTTATATAACATTAACATACTCTATGCATGTTGTGTCTACATTGTCAATAATGCCAATGGAAAACACACATAAAACAATGGTGTAAACATAAAACTCATTTTTAGTGAGAACGTAACTATTTGTGTTGGTGTTGGTGGAAAGTGTATTGAAGGAGAAACTTCTCCACTTCTCCAGTTAATGCATCCTTCAAAATGTTTTCCACCAACACCAACACAAAAAAATGGAGAAATATAAATAATGTAGGGATATCTCCAAAAATAAAGGAGAATGAAAACCACATCAATAATCCATAACCACATCAACCTTTGTGCATATCCATACCAAAAATAAACTAGTATTTTGTCTTACCTAAGTGATTGTATGGAAATACTTTAAACCCATAATAGGCCAAATATGAAAGACATTTAATTCTCTTTTGTTTTACCTAAGTGATTGTATGGAAATACTTTAAACCCACAATAGATAAAATATGGAAGATATTTAATCCTCTTAGAAGAGATGTGACAATTATGTTCATTTACAAAAAAAAAAAACCATAACAAAAGTGTGAAACTACATTTTACAATAATGTCAAACAAATCTAAAAGAAAAACCCCCAAAATTAAATAACCTCAACCCTAGCATGATTAGAGTTAAACAAGAATTATTTATTAGACAACTCTAAGATATGAGAGAAAAATGGGAACCTTGTTGACAACATAACATTTTTACTTGATGCTTCTTTTTGGGTTTTCTTTCACTTTTTGGAACTAGCATTTCACTCTATGATTTTCGGGTATTGGGTGTGATTCCCCAAAAACTAGAGTATGAAAACATCCTTGGATATCCACCTTGATCATTTATGGTTTCGACTTAATTAAAAGTTGCTAAAATGACAACTAATGAAATCCAGTTATCAATATGAGAAGCTCATGCCTTCGAAAACATGCAAAATTAGATGGAAAACTTACTAGCATTAGGAAGTGGAATGGTATTGGAATAAGACAAATAGATCTAAGAAATAACTAGTGTACATAACATATTAAATTTATCCCAAAAGGAAATCTCTAGATTAAAATTTCCCATTAAATAGTGATATTGACATTGTTTGAACATTAAACAATGAAACCAATTCAAGAATAATTCATATGAAAACTTAGATAATATCAAATTGGCAATATGACCAATAATGGTATATGAAGTAGGAATATCAGTAGATGGAAGACAACTTGTGATGTTTATCATTTTTTGTTTATTAATACATAAAAGTTGAAGCTTAAAAGAACTCAAAAAAGAGGTCAAACTTGAGTGTGCATGTCATGAAGCATTATAACTATGCATTACACTAGTAAAGAACATACAATGACAACTTCTTATATTACAAATCAAATCTTGAAATAAATGATACAACATTAAGGCTTGGAATCATTGGCATACTAAAATGCCACTATTGAATCAAATAAACTGGATAGTTGCACTGAAAATTTAGCAAAGAGATGAGCTATGGTAGTTATTCATTATATACATTTGTAGTTTTAGTATAAAAATATGAGGGAAACTAGCTAAGTAGAAAAGAGAGCACAAAATCTTGAGAAAAATTGGCTGTAAAACAATCTTATAAGAGAACATTTAGACAGGAAAATACAAAGTACCCAATGAAATTATTTTTGAAAGATAGACATCACCACTATATTTTTGTGTTCATGGGTATAGTGGAAACACCATGAAGTAAGTTTTATATTTCATTTATAATGGTTAGTATAAATCCTAGTTATGAGTTCTTTTTTGGATAGGTCATAGAGTTTTTGATCGAGAATCCATGTAGGGATTTTTCTAGAAATACTATATAACATTAATACACTATGTTAGTACTAGATGTCTCACCTAGAGTGTTATAGGTGTGAGCCTAATACCCATCATAAAACTTATAGGTTTGTAAAATATAAGAGTTTAGTTCAATGTGTAGCGAATGGGTGAGAATCTCAGTTTAAAACATCAACACAAAGCTTCCACAAAATATACACCAACAAGCAAGGCTTGAATAGTCTTAGACCAGCATTTAAAATATCAACGAAAAGATGGAATACTTATCAAAAAATGTAAAATACATGCATCAAGTTACATCGAGAAATTCTGAAACACACACAGTAGAAATATCATCAAGTAGGAACCTCCTGATCAACAAGAGAGTACTTTGATAACACTTGCACTAGTATCAAACTGTAAATCATTCACTGCATTAAGGAACAAGTACTAGGATGAATCCTTCATCAATAGCTAGAATCAAAGTAGGATTGAAACACATATATGACAATAGGAGAAGAAGTTGATCATTAACTATTCAAGATTCTTAAGTTTGATACATACAGTCTGAAAACTTATTTACAGTTGAGAGTAAAGATATGAGTCTCAATCTATGACCATTCGACTCTTCTAATGGAGTTACATTACACTTTAAATATAAAATTGCATTCAAAATCTTCCTACAACTCGCCACCTAGATCCTACATAGGATAATGTGCCTTAGAGAGGCATGGAAATAGGAAAATAACAAAAAATCTAACAAAATACTATATTCCAGGAAGTTGTTGGCAATATTAAATACAACTGTAGCCAACTCATTGCATGGAGATTAAATGAAGCTAAATCTTAGGCACAAGTGTCCCTTGATGCCTAACTGATGATTGAGGAGTAACTCAAAACTTATATGACAACTGGAAACCCTCCTACATATTGAAATCCATGTAACTGTCAGGTTTGTAGCCCATGCGCTACAAATTGTTCCAATTTAGCAGTTCACAGTATCTTCAACAACATGAGCTATAAACTTTCCTGTACGTGAAATTTTTCTCTCAAAACCTCTCATATGATGTCAAAATTGTGCAAAAAACCTTCAAACCTTTGATGATTCCTTCTATAACATTTGAATCATAAAAATGACTTGAAAAGATATCATATAAGCATAATAATAACAACATAATGTAAAAATGTTCCTTAGGGTTGTAATCATGCATATATAAAGTCCATAGCAAAACTAATAATTTTGATGCAGAGATGATACTTCATCTTATTCTCCTAGTGGCTGCTTGAGCCAACATGTCCAGGTTCTATTTTGCAATTTGTTCCTTCAACTGCCGTACTTCCTCCTTCAACTTCTTGTTTTCAACTTGGTGAGCTCTATTCAGCCTATACACATTCTTCATTTTCCTACACAGAGATATGGATCTCTTAACGCCGTGCTTTACCTTTTTAACAATTTCTTCACCCAGCTCTATAGTCTTCTTTAGTTGAAACTTGGCATTTCTGTTTTCCTTTTTCAACTGTTCATTCTTAGGCCTTACATATTTTAGTTGTCTCCTAATCATTTTGAAAGTGTGATCCTTCTCATTAGAAGGAGGGTTGATCTCAATGATTTCTATCGGTTGTTTAAGAGGTTGATTTTTGAATATTTGTTGAGATGGTGCTCTGGATGCACCCTCCTCCATAGAGACATGCTGCTTTGCTATTGATATTGTGAGTTGTCTTCTAGGCTTAACAACTTCTGCAACAACAAGTGGAGAAAATACAAGTTTATTTCCCTTTAAACTCCTTGCTTTGCTATAGGATGTCTCCATAGGTGAAGGCTTTTCCATAAGAGAAGTTTCTTCATCAGGAGGTTGTGAAGGACCTTCACTTATCTTATCAGTAGACTGAGAGGACTTATCCTTTTTATCCATTTTCCTCTTTTTACTGGACTCTATATGCATAGTATTTTCAACAGAGATATGTGTCTGTCTCTTTGATTGTGGTGTATGAGAAACATCTGGATGAAATTCTTATGAAACTAGGAAAGCATCCCAATTAGTATTGTGGTAAAATCATGATGATGGGTAACACTTTTGCTTGTTTTATGAGAAAAAAAACTGTATTTTCACAAGCTATTCAACTTCCGGCATAAAAAAGTATTTTTTTATTTAGAATTTCACTTTAAAGTAAAAACAAAACTTGTGAAGAATTTTGTTAGCTTTCCAATGACTATTTTTCAATTTTGTTTTATTAATATTTGATATGTCAATTTGACAATTGTTTAACAGTATGTTCATTAAACATGAAAGGAATGATAATGAGTTATTTTTTCCTCCAACAATGTATCTATTATTAAACTTATGTTTTTAACAAACAAAATATACTGTAACAATCTACAGAGACTCGATTTTCTTATGACTATAATTTTGAAACTAACGGATGAATATTATAATTTCTTGAATTTTTTGAAGTTGACCAAGCTAAAAATGTTGCATATTTTAGACACATGTTTTCCTCCACCTTGTATCTATCTTAATTTTTACTTAAAAGTAAAATCTAAAAATACCCTTTTTAAAAGAACAGTTTAAGGATTATGAATATATATTTTTCTAAATTTTTCACTGTGTATTTTTAGAGATACAGATATTTCATTTCACTGAATTATAATGTCTGCTCAAAATATTATGCAGTGATTTAAAAAATAAATAAATAAAAATAATGAAAATGAAATTTTTTTATAGGAATTGAAAGTAGATTCAAGTTTGCAAATGCTGGTGTCATTTTCGAAACCAAATTTTGAGTATTTACAGGAGTCCACAACCTCCAAAGTTCAGGTAAGCTTGGGGAAATTCTCTGGTTTCTGTTTATAGTTCCAATTTCTAGTTTTCGGCCGAAAGAATCTTTTGACCGAAAATATATTCTTTCAGCCAAAAGAATAAATTCTAACGGAAACTGTCAAAACTAAACAATTTCCAAGGTTTTCATCCAAAAAAGCCCTTTTTCGGCCAAAACAAGGTTGAGCGAATTCCGCCGGTCGATACAAATGAAAAGACACATTGTATCGTTTCATTTCGCACCAAATCGTATAAATACACTTTCGGCTGAACACATTTAACACAATTCATTGCTTGTTTGATGGTTTTATAGAGCACCTAAACAAAGTTTTGAATCATCTTTTTGGTTTTTGTTGAATAAGGTAATTATGCTTGTTCAAGTTTTTATTGGAATAACAATTTATATGTTGAAAGATAAATGTTGAGAATTTTTCCAAGGTGAGGTCTTTGTTGAACATATATTTTACAGATAATTATAAAAGTCATGGGAAACAAAAGTTTACGCAAGAGAAAATTTGATTGCACTCGAGATGATACTCTCCATAACGAACAAAGGAAAGAGTATTATTGGAGAAAGAAACGAGAACATGAAAATATTGAAGAAAGAAACGATGATACTGTAAATAGAGATTTTCAACAAGAAGAAGTCCAACAGGGTATGCATGCATATATTGTCTATATTAAAAGTATAGAATTCAAATTTAAAATATTGTTTAATATAATTGATTGTAATTACAATTTGAAGTTGTTCAAAAAACATAAATAGATTTGTCTCATAATGTCGAAGAAGATGTTGAAACCAAAATTGATGTAGAAGACGTTGAAACTTAAATTGAAGCAGAAGACGAATCACCTATATAGGTATGTACATAAATTTAGATAATACAAGATGAACACCTGTATATATAGTTTAGTTAATTTATGTTCGAATTTTTTTTTTTTTTATATACTTTAAATTGAAATATGCAGGAGAATCTATCAACATTGATGATGAAATATTAGAAAATGTTGATACTAACAAATTTGGGAAGAAAAAATCTAAGCATTAGATAAGATATTGAACTAAGAAAATGTATAACACTTTTTTCAAAGTTGAATTAGTAACAGTACAAGATCAAATTTTACTCTATCTAATAAATTCAAGAAAGTTAAAAGAAGTGTAACGACCTGTTAGTTGTTATGACTAAAAGTGAAGCGAAGAGTGAGATTTGTTTTTTTTTAAACAGGACGAAAACTACTATTACAGATAAACAACACATTTGACGACGAGCACCATGCTCGTAGATCAATCCACATACAACAAAGAATTAACGCACTAGAACAACAATCAACTGGGAGAAACATGCGTAAATCAAAGATAGGAACGACTCCCTGACGGACACACAACACGACGATGCTTACAAGCTAAGGACAACATCCACATCCCGATACAATGGCCTTGATGACTAGTTAACTAGAACCTTGATGGTGTGCAACCAAATGTGAGAAGGCATTCAACCCAAGCGCCAATAGCAAACTTACAACGATCAACAATAACCACATGAAAAGCACATACCTCGACCAAGTTATCCTTCGCCTCTATCCCTTAGGGAGCACAATGATCCCCTCATCAGGAATCATGTCGTCCCGAGGTGATAGGCATGACTATAACCCTGGCACTACATATCCTATCTTGACCAAGGAAACTAGATAAATTTGACGCGCTAGGAGCTGAATACTGACAAGAAGGAAACACCCATACCCCAAGAAATAGGTCAACAAGACACAAGATGATGAAAATCAAAAGGAAAAGCTCATTCTAATAACCGACTCCACCAACAACCCATCCATTAATTGATAAGCAAGATGTCTAAGTGCAAAGTTCAAACTGGTACCAAGCTACTAAGGTTAGAAATGTATCATAAGGTAAATTAAAACAAGTGCTTAACAAAATCAATAAGCTGACTATCACTTACCTATGTTGACCAGTCTAAATTAATCACTTAAACAATCTTAATAGGTCTAAACTAATAACATTAACAATAAATAATAACATTGAAAATATCAACAAGATTGACAATAATCAACAGGTCCAAATTTCATCGTTGGCATGTAATTGTCGATATTAACAATATATTAATCGTTGTTCATTAAAACACCCCTACTGTCTAATCAATGCATGAATTGTTGATATTAAAAATCACTATCATTAAATTAAAATTTGTTGTCCTTTCTACTGAAAAATTATAATGAAATCACTATCTATGGATGCACATAGGATCTATATAGTAAAGGCTATATCTAACCATCTATATAGTAAAAGCCCCATCTATATGCTCTAAAAATGAGGTGTTGTCTACGTCAATTTTCATCTACATTCAATCACTGCCATAAAAATACTAGTTGTTAGGCATAACATTGTCTATTGATATTCAACACGCTATCAACAATATCTAGATGCTATCAGTAGTATTTTGAATTCATAGTCACACCCGACCACCCACACTTAACAAATTCACACACAATTATCATTAAAATCTATGTCAACATCTATTTACAACAACCACTACAACGCAATAGTTGTTGTCCCACAATTTATGAGAATCGCTACACAATCATACACTTTGTCATATCTATTAAAAATTTATGCCATACATATTAAAGGGTCGTTGTCAAAGGGGCTATCAAAAACAAGATCGCGGTCTATTTAATATTCATGTGGGGGCTATTAACTCATGTCACGGTATCAATATAAAATAGCCATCAAACATCCATTGTGGTCAAAAAGGGATGGCATAGTTGGATAAGGAAAATCTAATTATATTATTGTTGACTATGAAATTCTGTGTGGATATACAATTGAAACTATGCCTAACATCCACCAATTAAAAACCAAATCATTGTCCATTTGAAAGGATCATTGACTGTGAAGTGACTGTCCAGTAGGACGGAATTAAAACACAGTCAATCAATGGAGAAAGGTTGTTGTCAAAAAGGAAAATAAAACAGTTGTTATGTACCAATACAAATGCCCAGACCCTAAGACGATCGCCCAGACATTAAAAATGAAACTCCTAGGCATGGAAATGCTAGGCTTGACATTTAGAATGCCTAGACATTAAAAACGAACAGCCAAGCACAAAAACATTGTGGTTTATCATTGTGGATGCTCTGACACTAAAAACATAACACCCAGACACAAATTCATTGCGTTTTAACTTTGGGAATGCTTTGATATAAAAAAAGAACACCCAGGAACAAAATCGCTATGGTCTATCACCAAATCATGCTCAATAAAAAGGGAAGAAATCATCGAGTTTAACTTCATGTTTGCTAGGTTATTTCTCTATTATTTTAATATATAATGAAGAGAAAAAAACGCAGGCCAAGTGTTTGAAAAACACAGGGAAAAATACTCTCTTAAAACCGATTAAAATGTATAGGGAAATTTTAGGCCACAAAAGTTAGAGCGTAGGGTAAACTCATCTTAAAGCTTAATTAAATTGCAAAGGAAAAATTTATAGTCAATGTATTAAATTGCAGAGAGAAAATTTGTCAGTTTGTAAGGAATTAAATTTCAGAGTAAAAAGATAAAGTAATTCATCCATCAAGACGTAGGTAAAATGAAGGGGAAGAATGTAGTAGTAAGAGTAATAGCATTCAACCATCACACAGTAATAAAAAAGTAAAAAGTAGTTCAGAGTGGCCCAAGGAAAAGTAAAACCTCATCATCAAGCAATAAATCGCAAAGTTAATTAATCGCATCAAGGCGCAGGACAATCACTCAACCTGAAACAATCAACAAGGGTAGACGGCTGGGAAAAAACATCCTTCGCTCATCATCCATTCATAGAAACACAGGGCATTAGGATTTGTAGGTCTATTAACACTGAAGTGACGATCGTCGATCCAACTCCTAGCCGACTTCTCAGGCGTGCACTGATGGTCTAGGGATGAGGATGAAGATAAGGCACAAAATCTTCATAAAAATCAATAAAACCAATAGGATAGTCATGACATTTAGGGATCGAATGCCAAGGGAATCAAGTCAAGCAACGAGCTTAAGGCTATGGGGAATTTAAGTTCTCAATTAAAATGATAATCCAAACACTTTCTTTACACAATTGAAAGTACAGAAATGAAAGTGTAATGTCAATAGTAATCTACCATGTAGAATAAAAGCATGTGTATCATAGCCCAAGGTGACGGCTCTGAGTCATTGTCCCGTGCACTCTGTGTAGCTCCTGTGTGCTGACCGATGAGACTTCACCGGTACCTCTTAGCCAATGCTAGGGGTACTCTTCTTACCCCTTAGCCCCTCGAGCTGCAAAGGGGCCACACACACCAAACCAGAGAACAACTAGCTCCCATCTCACCTTGCAAGGCCGAGATACCACTCCTCACCGAGCTAGGTATCCCAACTCCCACAAGATAAGTCAGTCAAGTCTAACATTTTGCAGTGTAACATTATGCATAAAAGAATATATCCATCCTCCTCCTCCTCCCTCCTTTATATAGAGTTTCTAAGTCCTTTCTTTCCCAATTTCCCATTTAATTTATTGTTCAATAATTTAATTCAGAAAAATCATCCCCGTACATGTGTCACCCATCCCCTTCATTGCACCATAAATTAATTTCATTAATTATTTAATTACTCCTATTTCCCTCATCCACCTAAAATAATTCCTAGAATTGCTCCTAGGTGTCCCCATATTCCCTTACACATTTTAATGACTTACCCGCTTACTAATTTACTAGTTGAGTTCAATTTAGAAAGTTTTTAAAGGCAAGATTCCTTACCAAGTTAGTCATTATGTGTTTCCTCAAGTTTCCCTTTCTCTTTATGTTTCCCCCTTTTTCCCTTAGTTTCCTAATTCTTTTAAAGTTCCCCCTTTCCCTTTTTATCTAAAACTCAAATTAGCAAGTGTAGGAAATTACCTTTTCCCCCTTTTTCTTTTTAGTTAATAAATTTTTAATTAGCATAAGTAACAAAACAATTATTTCCCTTTTTGTTAAAAATGTAATCCCCCAAAGTAATTTAATTTTTATAAATTAATTGAATGGCTTACCCCCTTCTCGTCACATGTTTAAAGATGATTATTAGTATTATTTTTTATTTTTTTATTTTTTTTCACCACAAGTATCACTTAGACCTAGATTTTATTTTCCTAGGTTGGGTGACATTTTATTAGGGAAATTGTTTTTTTTAAATATTTCTTATCACATTATTCGTTTTAAGGCCATATAGGTTTATTCACTTATTAGTTAACCACGTCACGTGCCCTTTAGGACGCACTAGGTGCTCCAAGGGTACCACTCGCCTCATTCTGTCTCCCTTGCGCAACATTCCCTTCAGGACGCACTACGTGTTCCAAGGGTGCCACTCGCCTCCTGACTGATTTGGTAGACATCAAAAACTCCTGGAATCAATACTCCGTCAGGTGATATTGTGGGAGACTAAGGGCCTTTAAGGAATAAGGCCCCTGCCTTATTGTGCACCCCTTAGAATCATCGTGAGTGATTGTTGCAGTCTGCCCTCACAACATCGTGGGTCTTCTCAAACTAGGTAATCATTAACCTATAGGTCAAGCCATGACAGGAGTGCTAGTAGGCTATGGCAGGGATGCTGTAAACACCTGTCCCTCAACATCTTTGGTAGTCGTGAGTGACCCCTCTACTCCACATGTGAGTCTGGTCGACAAGCTATCGTCATCCTGCATCATCAATGAATCATGTCATAATAAAATCCATAATCATAACATCTAATTAGATGCACATATGTCATATATAAAAATAAAACCCCAATAGTCCTCTCCCTGAATCAATATGGAGTCCAAGGGTTTCATCGATGCCTCAACATCCTCAAGGTCCAAATTCTGCACACTCAAGAAAACTGATTCAATAGCACCTGTCTAAGTCAATACAACAAAATAACATATAATCACATCCATAATGACACATAATGATAATGAATGACCAATAGTATAATAATCTGGATCACTTGCAAGCAAGTTTCCTCAAAGAATAAGTTCTCTTAGTGCGCACAAGAGCGGGATGTTACATACACCCCTTCTTGGTCTAAACTTTGTCCTGAAGTTTCACAGAATATAAGTGCCAAAATCATGTGTATCACAGTGTCATAAGTCTATCTGTCAAACAAAAATGGAAACTGCTAGCACATATCATATATGTCCTTCCAGGTCGTCGAGTGCAGACTATAGTTGTCCCACTGGACCTTGACCTAATTTACCATTCGACGTCATAGTTTTCGAATGCGATGATCCAGGATGTGGATCGGATCAGCCATGAGTGCCCCCTCATCCGATACCTGCAAAGAACTCATGTCAATAACATGTGTAGGATCACTAATATAATGTTTCAAAATAGATACGTGAAAAACATCATTCATACACCTCAAAGAATCAGGCAAGGCTAATAGATAGCCCACGGGCCCCTTTCTCTCCATAATCTCGAAAGGTCCCATGAACCTAGGAGAGAGTTTATCTCCCTTTCCAAACTTTATCAAACTCTTATGAGGTTTTACCTGCAAGAATACTTGATCGCCAACTTCGTAACTACGGTCTAGACGATGCGCATCAACATAAATCTTCTGTCGATCCTACGTTTCTTTGATCCTTTGTCTTATGGTTTTCATTTGATCTTCCATTTCTTGGATCACTTCGGGTCCCACCAAGACCCTATCCTCAAGGCAATCCCAACTCAAAGGTGTCCGACAAGGTTGCCCATAAAGGAACTCAAAAGGCACCATCCTAATGGTGCTTTGGTAACTGTTGTTATAAGCGAATTATACCAGTGGCAAGAATTCTTCCCAATGCTTTTGTTGGTCCATCATGTACATGCACAACATGTCTTCCAAGATTTGGTTTGTTTGTTCGGTATTCCCATCAGTATCTAGGTGATATGTGGTACTAAAGTTAAGTTGGGTTAACAAGGCCTCTTGGAAACTAGTCCAAAATTGTTCAGTAAACACCAATCCTCGATTAGATATAATCCTCTTAGGCACACCATGCAGCCTCAGAATATCACTCTTGAAACCTCTAGCTATGTCAGGTGCCTGATACATCGTACGCATAGGAATAAAATGAGCACTCTTTGTCAAAGTGTCGACTACCAAAAAAATTGAGTCGTGTCTCCTTGCCATCAGTGGAAATCCAACAATTAAATCCATCAAAATAACCTCCCATTTTGATTCCAGAATATCGTGTGGTTGTAGTAATCTTGCTAGATGTCTATGTTCATCCTTTACCTGTTGACATTCTAGAAATTTGGCCACGTAGTTGACTATGTCTTCCTTCATTCCTTTCTAGAAGAACAAGGGTTTAAGGTCCGCCCTCATCTTCGTGACTCCTGGGTGAGCCATGTACACTGCTGCATGAGCCTCGTTTAGGATCAAACTCCTCAACTCGTTGTTCAATGGTATGTGAATCCAATTCTTAAACCTCGATAATCCATCTTCGTCAAACGTAAATACTTCAAATCTCCGTACCATCATTGTGTTTTGTCTGATAAAATCCTTGACCTCTTTGTACTAGTCATTGTCACGCTGTAAGGTTAGAATCCTTTCATGTATATTCGTCGGAAGCGGCAACACTGAAAAGATGTGTGGTCTCCAACTCAATGCATCTGCCACTTGGTTCACTGTTCTTTTTATGTAAGTAATCTCGAAGTCGTACTTGCTAAGCAATTCCGACCAATGTCGTTGTTGCACGTTCAGGTCGCTTTGCGTAAAGATGTGATGTAGTCCACAGTGGTTCATTTTTAGTTTGAATTTTCATCCAAGAAGGTAGTGTCCCGAAACCTTCAAGGAATATACAATTGCTAACAACTCCAAATCATGCGTCGCATAGTTCTCCTCATGCCTTCTCAACTTCCTTAAGATGTAAGCGATCACTCGACTGTCTTGCATCAAGACTTTGCCTAATCCTTCCTTAGACGCATTCATGCATACCAAGAAGTCCATGTCCATGCTAGGGACCTTTAGTATTGGTGTCGTTGTCAACAACTCCTTGAGCCTCTGAAATTATTTCACGCATTTCTTGGTCCAAACAAACTTCTTTCTCTTCTTCTACAATTCTGTGATCGGATTTGCTATCTTTGAAAATCTCTCAATGAACCATCGATAGTATAACGCTAAACCCATGAAGCTATGCACTTCCAGAAAATTCGTTGGTGCAGGCCATTCCATAATAGCCTCGACCTTTGCTCGATCCACGACGATACATTCACCGGAGATGACTTACCCTGAGTAGTGAATTTTGGATTGATAAAACAAGCATTTGGACAACTTCCCATACAATTTGCGCTCTCACAGACACTGTAGTACCAAGTGAAAGTTCTCGCCATTCTCCTCCGTCATCCGAAAGTAAATCAAAATATTGTCAATGAATACTTGGATGAACTTGTCCAAGTACTCGCGGAACACCCCGTTCATCAAAATCATAAATACCCCTGGGGAATTTGTCAGTCCAAATGGTAAAACAGTAAACTTGTAATGTCCAAAACTCATCTTAAATGTGGTCTTATGGACATCATCCTCCTTGATCTGTAATTGGTGATACCCTAATCTCAAATCGATCTTTGAAAACATTGTCGAACCCTTCATCTGATCGAATAGATCATCAATCCTTGGAAACAGATACCGATTCTTGATCGTTGCCTTGCTCAATTAACGATATTCAATGCAGAGTCTCCACGACCCATCCTTCTTTCATATGAAAATAATGAGTGCACCCCACAGTGACACAATCAGACGTATAAGTCCCAGGTCCAGCAACTCCTTCAGTTGCATTCTCAACTCCTGTAACTGTGGGGTCGACATCCGATAAGGCATTCTTGATATCGGTTCAATCCTCGGTTTCAGGTCTATGGTAAATTCCAATTCCCTCTCTGGGGACATCCTAGGTAACTCCTCTGGGAAGACGTCTGCAAACTCTCTCACCACAAGAAGGTGTTCTAGACCTTCCACTACTTGCTTCTTGTTTAATGCAAAAATCACATAAAGCTTACATCCCTTGCGCATGATCTTCCGTAATTGCAAGGAAGAGATAAACCTCAGGGAAAATCCCTGGTTCCAACCTAAAATCACGTGTCTCTGTTCCTCATCATCGACCAATCTCAATCGTTTTGTCTTACAGTTGAGTATCACCTCATGTGATTCAAACCAGTCCATACCGATCATGACATTATAATATCCTAAGATCATGATGTACAGGTTGGCCTTGGTGACAAACTCTTCTAGGTTAAGGGTACATCCCGTAACCTTCCCTCCAACCTTATGTTTTACTCCTGAATCCATATCTACAAAGCTAAACTCATCATGTTTGATTGCCTTTGCCTTAATCCTTTTTAGCGTTGCACCAGAAATGAAACTCTAGGTAGCACTGGGATCTATCAAAATAATAAGGGTTTGGTTAGTGACGATACCTGACATCTCAAGCACAGTCGATTGGTGCTCTACCTGGTGGTTATTCACCGCTGCATGAATTCGATGGTCCTTGCCTAAATCTCCCATGGTAGTGGGTCTGGATGATCCATATGCTCTAGTTCTTTCAACTGGGCAATCGCGCAGGTAGTATGGCTCCCCACAAGTCCAACACCCCTTCTTCGGTCCAATACTCCTGGTATCCAAAGTAGAAGTTGACAACCCACTGGATGAGAATCCTAGTTTGTTTTGATGAACATGCCTAAACTGTTGCTGCTGCGGTTGATGTTGTGGTCCTCAATAAGGATTCTGTTGCTGAGGTGTTGATCGACAGGATGTAGTGAAAGTGGATCCTCTTTGGAAGCCATGATATCCTGGCGCATGTCTGACTGGTGTCTGATGCTGTGATGCACCAGATGATACCTTCCTTGCTGGTCTCGCTGGAGTCCTACTTTGATCCTCATTGATAAGCTCCTTCTCTGTTATGAGGGCCTTCTGAATGACATCATGCAATATTCACGGCATTAGAATCCTAACCTTTGCATGAATTCTAACATTAAGGCCAAACAAGAACTTGTTGACCTTAAGTTTCTTGGTATAAAGGTGCGGAGCGTACTGAAGAAACTCCATAAAATGAGCCTCGTACTCGGGCACCGTATGACCTCCCTGTCATAAGGCATTGAACTTGTTGAGATGAAACTCAATGAACTCCTCTGATAGGTACCTCTCTCGGAACCGTTCCTCGAACAATTCACATGACACGTCTTCGACGAACATGTTCAATTGTGGCAGGAGTATCTTCCACCATAGAAGAGTTCTCCCCTTCAGTTGAAAGACCTCCATGCGGACCTTCATGTTGGAGGTATAGTCAAGAAGTGCAAAGCACATTGCCATATTATCCAACCATTCCTCGGTGGCTGTGCCGTCCGGGGCACCAAAGAACTCAGGAAATTTGACCTTCTCGAGTTCGTGGTGAATGCTACTAGTACCAAACAGAGTGCATGGTGGACCCTCAGGGGGTGTCGGTGCCCTGACCTCATCTTTGTCCAAACGGTTGATCAGTGCCTCAAAAATCCACTGAAAACACCTCATCAACCTAGCCACATCACCCACTGCTATCTGCTCCTGCCTAACAACCTGTTCGTCTCCCTAGGGGTTAGACCCCTCAGATGTGGATGCTACTGGAGGCATCATGCCTCCTCCCCTATCACCCCATCGTTTTCCTGTACGGAGTCCTCTAACCATGATTACCTGCACGAATATAGGTCAACTTAAATAAAAACATTATAATCAAATATCATATCAACGAAATCTGTAGTGTTCCCAAGTCATGGGGTGAACCAGATCTAATACCATATGTAACGAGCCCTCAACCATTATGACTAAAAGCGAAGAAAAGAGAGAGTTTTTTTTTTTTTTACATGGGACAACAACAAATATTACAACTAAACAAAACATCTAACGGTGAGCACCACGCCCACAGATCAGGCCACACAAAACAACAACTCAACGCACGAGCATAACAATCAACTGGGTGAAACATGTGTAAATCAAATATAGGAACGACTCCCCATCGGACACATAACACGACAACCCTTACAAACTAAGGACAACATCCACATCCTGACACAACGACCTCGATGGATAGTTAATTAGAACCTCCATGGCACACAACCAAATGCATGAAGACATTCAACCCAAGTGTCAATAGAAAACTTACAATGATCAACAATACCCACACAGAAAGCACAGACCTTGACCAAGTTATCCTTCGCCTCTATCCCTTAGTGCATGCAATGATCCCCTCATCAACAATCATGCCGTCCCCAGGTGATAGGCACGACTATAACCCTAGTGCTACATATCCTATCTGGACCAAGGACTCTACATAAATCTGACGCACTAGGAGTTGAATATTGACCAGAAGGCTACACCCATACCCCAAGAAATAGGTCGATAAGACAAAAGATGACGGCAATCAAAAGGAAAAGCTCATGCTAATACCTGACTCCACCAACAACCCATCCATTAACTGATAAGAAAGATGTCTAAGTGCAAAGGTCAAACTATTACCAAGCTATTAAGGTCATAAATGTATCATAAGGTAAATTAAAACAATTGCTTAACAAAATCAATAAGCTGACTATCACTTACGTATGTTGACCAGTTTAAATTAATCACTTAAACAATGTTAACAGATCTAAAGCAATAACATTAACAATAAATAATAACATTGTCAATATCAACAAGATTGACAATAATCGACAAGTCCAAATTTCATCACTAGCATGTAATTGACGATATTAACAATATATTAATCGTTGTTCATTAAAACACCCATGTTGTCTAATCAATGCATGGATTTTTGACATTAAAAGTCACTATCATTTAATTAAAAGTGGTTGTCCTTTCTACTGAAAAATTATAATGAAATCATTATCTATGGATGCAGATAGGATCTATATAATAAAGGTTATATCTAACCATCTGTATAGTAAAAGCCCCATCTATATGCTGTAAAAATGAGGTGGTGTCTATGTCAATTGTCATCTACAATCAATCGTTGCCATAAAAATACTAGCTATCAGACATAACGTTGTCTACTAATATTCAACATGCTATCAACAATATCTAGATGCTATCAACAGTATTTTGAATTCACAGTCATGCCCGACCACCCACACTTAACAAATTCACACACAGTTATCATTAAACTCCATGTCAACATCTATTTACAGCAACCACTACGATGCAATAACTGTTATCCCACAAATTATGAGAAGCACTACACACTCATACACTTTGGCATATGCATTAAAAATTTATGTCATACATATTAAAGGGTTGTTGTCAAAGGGGCTATCAAAAACAAGATCACGGTCTGTTTAATATTCACATGGGGGCCATTAACTCATGTCACGGTATCAATATAAAATAGCCATCAAACATCCATTGCAGTCAAAAAGGTATGGCATAGCTTGATAAGGAAAATATAATTATATTATTGTTGACTATGAAATTCTGTGTGGATATACAATTGAAACTATGCCTAACATCCACCAATTAAAAACCAAATCATTGTTTGTTTGAAAGGATCGTTGACTGTGAAGTCGTTGTCCAGCAGGACATAATTAAAATGTAATCAATCAATGGAGCAAGTTTGTTGTCAAAAAGGAAAATAAAACAGTTGTGATGTACCAATACAAATTCCCATACCCTAAGACAATCGCCCAGATATTAAAAGTGAAACTCCGAGGCATGGAAACATTGGGCTTAACATTTAGAATGCCCAAGCATTAAAAATGAATGCCAAGGCACAAAATCGATGTGTTTTATCATTGTGGACACTCTGACACTAAAAAAATAACACCAAGGCACAAATTCATTGTGGTTTAACTTTGGGAACGCTCTGACATAAAAAATGAACACCCAGGCATGAAATCGATGTGGTCTATCACCAAAATGTGTTCAATAAAAAGGGAAGAAATCACTGAGTTTAACTTCACATTTGCTGGGTTAATTCATTATTATTGTAATATATAATGAAGAGAAAAAAAAATGCAAGCTAGGTGTTTGAAAAATGCAGGGAAAAAGTTGCGCTTAAAACCGATTAAAATGCATAGGAAAATTGTAGGCCACAAGGGTCAGAACGCAGGGTAAACTCATTTTAAATATTAATGAAATTGCAGAGAAATTTTTTACAGTCGATGTATTAAATTGCAGAGCAAAAATTCACCAGTTTCTAACAAATAAAATTTTAGAGTAAAAAGATAAAGTAATTCATCCATCAAGACGTAGGTAAAATGCAGGGGAAGAATGCAGTAGTAAGAGTAATAACATTCGACCATCACACAGTAATAAAATAATACAACGCAATCCAGAGTGGTCCAAGGTAGAGTAAAACTTCACCATCAAGCAATAAATTGTAGATTCAATTAATCGCATCAAGGCGCAAGACAATCAATCAACCTGGAACAATCAGCATGGGTAGACGGCTGGGAAAAACATCCTTCACTCATCATCGATGCAAAGAAAAGTAGGGCATTAGGATCTATAGTTCTATTAACACTGAAGTGACAACTGTCGATTCGACTCCTGACCGACTGCTCAGGCATGGACTGATGGTCTTGTAACGAACCGCCTCGTTACGACAACCGTTCGAGTGATAGGTGCAAATTTTTTTTTGTTAAGGTGTGTGCGCGCGTGTGGAAGTAACAACGTACATAACTCTACGTCGCCACTCGACGACCAACAAGCCACCAACTGATCACCATCAAGTACAACAAAGTAAGAAGAACAAAAACTTCGCCCCTTACGGAAGGCGCGTGACAAGGACTCGGACATCGACCACCCAAGATCGACGTTATCTAACAGCACAACCACCCTATTATACAACTGGGAATTTGCAGCTAGTAATCCAGGGTATCACACCACACAAGTTATTAATCAAGATTTAGGGGTTACAATATCACTGTCATGAAACCATATCTGTCTACCATTTATCACACCAACTGGACCATGGCCTTACAGTTGCGCAAGCT
The DNA here is from genome assembly GCA_032191745.1 of Picea mariana. Taxonomy (NCBI): domain Eukaryota; kingdom Viridiplantae; phylum Streptophyta; class Pinopsida; order Pinales; family Pinaceae; genus Picea; species Picea mariana. The sequence continues at coordinate 60,436 of JASDQU010682992.1, forward strand.
CCTATATGCTGCAACCACCAAATCTAATAACCTTCTCAAGATGAGAACATTTAATTCCTACACGAGGAACCCTCATGCCATGTCATTATAAACATCACTCTCAATGGTAAAGCAAATTACTATTATATTCCAAGGGTGACATCCTAGTTGAAGTAACACTGTATCATCTTAGTTTAAAGGGCCATATATAACACACTAGAATTGTAACATGGAACTCTAGTAAACATCAAAGCGAGATCAAGTATTTTACTTCCTTACCACCATTCCTTGAGAATATGAAGGACTATACATTAAGAAAGGGAAACCCAATTAAGAATAAATAACACATAAATAACTATCAACTGAACAAGCACTTATAATTGAATGGTATTTAAGATAACAATATATATTAAACTAAATGTGAATTGAATGTAAAACGCTATAACATGATTT
>JASDQU010682992.1:63138-106926 GCA_032191745.1 Picea mariana
TTCACCTTCTTTCTCATACAAACAACTATGAGAAAACTACAAAGATGATAACAATAGCTAAGAAAAGCACAAGAAGAGATAGAAGAGATATTGAGATCACTCATGTAATATTTTGTCTTGTCTTGATTTTACTTGCACTATGTTTATTTATATAAAATATTGGATGAAATAATTTGAATATACTATTTTCTTGATTTCAAAAAAATTCATCAAATTTTATAGTTTCTTATGAAATTTCACAATGAAATATTCAAGAAAATGTGAAATAAAAATTATAGTTTCTCACTTGTAATTTAAATTTTGTTTGATTTGGAAATATGGTTGAAAATAGTCAAAACAAGTCATCAAATTTAGTACAAGTCCAACAATGAAAATAGTCAAAATAAGTCATCAAATTTAATATAAGTAAGCGATCTTCATTAAAATTTATATTGATATTCATAAATACATGTACTTTCAATGAAAAATAAAAATTTATGGAATGTACATGTGCCACTTGTTTAAAAACATTGTAATGGTATTCCATCTTCAATTATTCATTCATGATCGACTTTGGACATTTTCCATTTTCTAACTTGTTTTTTTTTTTGATTGAACTTCTATTAAATTTATGTGCGTTGCACATACTAAATGACTATATTGACAACTTGTGACATTTGACTGGTAGTCTTGAAAGTGAACATGAGTATCGATTTGATGAGTTTCTTGAAAAAAATATCCTTTCAATACAATAGATCCTCTTTCATATATAAAACCGTTATCTTAAAAATATTCTAATAGACTCATCTTTTGTTCTGTGCATCACATCAAATAATATTTCACGTTTTCAGTGTTGTCTACAGGTGCAACCATGGAAAATACATATTCTACAAATAATTGGATATATTGGACGATAAATAGTTCGTGTTAGATTATCACACAAGTACATCTACAAGTCATTTGAAAAAAATTAAACATAAAAAATACCTTATCTAACAAGATCAGAAACTCTATCGCCATCAATTGACACTATAGTTTCATTTGATTCCATCTCCTCTGGTCTTGCAAGTGGAATTTTCCCTTTTACATTAAGTTCGGTATGTCTCCAAGCTTTAACATATTTTGCATTTTCGTTTTCGCAAATATCTATGGATTATGTGTCCTTTATGCAAACTGAACAAAAACAAGACTCATTTCTTCTATCAAATGCAAACACATTTTAATAACGCTTTGTTTTAACTGAATGTATTTTTTGTGTCCCAGGTATTGTACTGGCGTCATATGTGATTGATCTATTTACATCTTGGATTCCAACATACCAAAAAAATCTGCACAAGACAAGAACTCATTAACTTGAAATCTCTCAAGAAAATGACTAAAGATTGAATATAAATTTGAACACGTTCAAATAAAAATATCCTGTGTACATGTGTAACATTTATATCTAGACACACCTACGCACATCCTTTGATGGATTATATTCATGGCTTAGCGCCAGTTTGCACCATTCAACAACTTGTTCAGTGGATTCAAATCAATCGGCATGAGGGTTCATTTGATACCTTCAAAGTGCTCGTTTTACACATGCCCCTGCACCGTCCTGCTCTCATTTTCCATGACTAGTCTCAAAAAAATTCCAACAATGTGTAATGTTTGATTTTTTATGAAGAAGACATAACCAATAGAATGATCGTGAAGATTTTAATTGACCCACACACCCATATGAGAATATCCAATGTCGATCGAATCCTATTTCGCGTTCTTTCAAAGAATCATAAAATTTATCAAAACAATGTTGTACATAATGTGTGTTGTGTGCTCGATCATCACTTATATAAAAGTCATATTCTTTAATAACATGTCAATTGTCATTGGTTCTTTCTATGTTATAAAGACTCCATTGAGTATGTCTATATATAACATGGACAAGTATCGTGACTTGATTAGAATGATAATATTCACTCTACATTTCTTTTTGTGCAGCAAATGTGTATTTCTCTACAAAATCAACTACAGACAAAATTGGCCCTGGTGGAAACACTTCATGGGATTGTTTGAATTTTAGGTCTTTCCATCGAGATCTATGTGAATACTTGGTGTATTTATAAATTTATTCCTCAAACTTCTTCAAAAAATACATCACACAGATTTTATCTACTTTCAAATCAATCCCTTTGGAAATAACATTTGAAGAATGTGGAGCCGTGATGTTGATATATTCATATTTCTTCCAATTGATTGTTATATTAGAAAATGATTGATCATTCATATCAATATGATACTTTGAATGAGACAAGCTTATATTTCCACAACGATCACATTTCTTTCAACCAATACATTTTTTTAGTAAAATAAATCATCACCTTCTCTTTCACATAGAATTTCATATCTAAAAGCACAGAATGTGGAAGGAGGAGGTGAACTTGGCCATAAAGTTTTACCAAAATCCAAAAAAGTGTCGTAATACAACTCAAATTCCACATGATAACAACAACAACAAGTGTCACAAACAATGATGGGTCTAACAAACCATGGCTTTTGTTGCACAAATGTATTGATGGAAATTTTAACTTCTTTGTGCTCTTCTTTGAACTTATTGAACAATTCTATTTGTGTCATTAGAAATATATGTTTTGGATGTTTTTCATATTGTTTTAGTGCTATTCTTCATTGCAACACATCCATTGTATGTGGTGAAACACGAGATTCTTCCAACCAAAAATTATGGGCCAATTCTTTAACATTTTCTGCAAGTCTATCTTTGTAGGGTTGTCTAGAAATCAATGTCCAACAAGCCAGTTCATCATTTGCATCTATTTGCAATCGAAATTTTCTATATTTGTGAAATGTTTTTCATGACGTTCCCATGATTTTTTCCATGTGTCGTGTCAAATGATCTTTTATACTGCTATATGAAAAAAATGTTGTTTGTATCGCTCTACGTGCAACACTGACATCTTTTTTTCAAGATTTTTCAAAATCTTTTAATACACTAGTTATATTGTCAAAGATATTTTGTTTCACCTTTGTATCTTTTTTCGACTTTTGAATACAAAATAATGACGTAGCTTCTTGCAACATCCTGCTCTTGCGTGCAGTGAGAGAACTTATTCTTTGAGGACACTTGCTTGCAAGTTATCCATATTATTATACTATTGGCCGTTGATTATGATTATGAGGCATTATGGATGTTATTATATGTTATTTATATGTTATTTTGTTGTATTGACTTAGACAAGTGTTATTGACTTAGTTCTCCTAAGTGTGTAGGATTTGGACCTGGAGGATGTTGAGGCAATGATGAAACCCTTGGACTCTGGATCGAGTCAGGGAGAGGGCTATCGGGGTTTGATTGTTCTATATATGACATATGTGCATCTGATTAGATGTTATGATTATAGATTTTATTCTGACATGATTTGTTGATTATGTAGGCTGACAATAGCTTGTTGAGTAGACTGACATGTGGAGTAGAGGGGTCACACATGAATACTAGAGACGTTGAGGGAGAGGTGTGGACAACAACCCTGCCACAGCCTACTAGTACTATCTCTGTGGCTTGAACTGTAGGTTAACGATTACCTAGTTCGAGAAGACCCACAACGTCGTGAGGGAAAACTGCGATAATTGCTCACGATAATTCTAAGGGGCACGCAATAAGGTAGGGGCCTTATTCCTTAGAGGCCCTTAGGCCCCCACAAGATCACCTTATAGAGTATTGACTCAAGGGGATTTTGATGTCTACCAAGTCAGTCAGGAAGCGAGTGGCACCCTTGGAGTACGTAGTGCATCCTTAAGGGCACATCACGAAAGGGAAACCGAATGAGGAGAGTGGCACCCTTGGAGCACCTAGTGCACCCTGAATGGAATGTTGTGTGGTTAAATAATAAGTGAATAAACCTAGATGGACTTAGAACGAATAATGTGATAAGAAAGATTTAAAAAAAAAACAATTTCCCTAAGAAAATGTCGCCCAACCTAGGAAAATAAAATCTAGGTCTAAGGCATACTTGTGGTAAAAAATAAAATAATACTAATAATCATGTTTAAACATGTGACAAGAATGGGGTAAGCCATTTAATTAATTTACAAAAATCAAATTACTTTGGGGGATTACATTTTTAACAAAAAGGGAAATAATTGTTTTGTTACTTATGCTAATTAAAAATTTATTAATTAAAAGGAAAAAGGGGAAAAAGGTAATTTCCTACACTTGCTAATTTGAGTTTTAGATAAAAAGGGAAAGAGGGAAATTTAAAAGAATTAGGAAACTAAGGGAAAAAAGGGGGAAACATAAAGAGAAAGGGAAACTTGAGGAAAAAGAAGAATGACTAACTTAGTAAGGAATCTTGCCTTTAAGAACTTTCTAAATTGAACTCAACTAGTAAATTAGTAAGGGGGTAAGTCATTAAAATGTGTAAGGGAATATGGGGACACCTAGGAGCGATTCTAGGAATGATTTTAGGTGGGTGAGGAAAATAGGAGTAATTAAATAATTAATGAAATTAATTTCTGGTGCAACGAAGGGGATGGGTGACACATGTACGGGGATGATTTTTCTGAATTAAATTATTGAACAAGAAATTAAATGGGAAATTGGGAAAGAAAGGACTTAGAAACTCTATATAAAGGAGGGAGGAGGGGGAAGATGGATATCTTATTTTATGCATAACGTTGCGTTGCAAAATTTTAGACTTGACTGACTTATCTTGTGGGAGTTGGGATACCCAGCTTGGTGATGAGTGGTAACTTGGCCTTGTGAGGCGAGATGGGAGCTAGTTGTTCTTTGGTTTAGCGTGTGTGGCCCATTTGTGGCTCGGGGGGGGCTAAGGGGGAAGAAGAGTACCCATAGTGTTGGCTAGGAGGTACCTATGAAGTCTCATTGGTCGGCATGCGGGAGCTACATGGAGTGCACGGGACAACGACTCAAAGCCGTGATTACTTTATGGGAGTGACTTTACGCTTTCATTTCTGTACTTTTAATTGTGTAAAGAAAGTGTTTGACTTAGCATTTTAATTGAGAACTTAAATTCCCCATAGCCTTAAGCTCACTTCTTGAATTGATTCCCTTGGCATTTGATCCCTGAATGTTGTGACTGTCCTGTTGGTTTTATTGATTTTTATGAAGAGTTTGTTCCTTATCTTCATCATCATCCCTAGTAACATCCCGCTCTGGCGCACTTGCCAAACCTATTATTTGAGGACACTTGCTCGCAAGTGATCCGGATTTTATGATGATAAAACTTTTTCTCTCATTATGATGCGTTGAGTTATATGACATGATGTTTTTACTACCTTGATGTAGACATGTGCCGCTGACTCAGTTTCGTTGAGTGTGTAGGGCTTCGGACCTTGAGGATGCAGAGGCATCGGTAGAACTCCCTTGGACTCCGGATTGAGTCAGGGAGTGGGGTATTTGAGTTGTTCATTTATGATGGNTAGTAAATTAGTAAGGGGGTAAGTCATTAAAATGTGTAAGGGAATATGGGGACACCTAGGAGCGATTCTAGGAATGATTTTAGGTGGGTGAGAGAAATAGGAGTAATTAAATAATTAATGAAATTAATTTATGGTGCAACGAAGGGGACGGGTGACACATGTACGGGGAGGATTTTTCTGAATTAATATATTGAACAATAAATTAAATGGGAAATTGGGAAAGAAAGGACTTAGAAACTCTATATAAAGGAGGGAGGAGGGGGAAGACAGATCTCTTCTTTTATGCGTAACGTTACGCTGCAAAATTTTAGACTTGATTGACTTATCTTGTGGGAGTTGGGATACGCAGCTCAGTGAGGAGTGGTAACTCGGCCTTGCGAGGTGAGATGGGAGCTAGTTGTTCTTTGGTTTAGTGTGTGTGGCCCCTTTGTGGCTCGAGGGGGCTAAGGGGGAAGAAGAGTACCCATAGTGCTAGCTGGAAGGTACTGGTGAAGTCTCATCGATCGGCACATAGGAGCTGCATGAAGTGCACAGGACAATGACTTAGAGCTGTCACCTTGGGCTACGATACACATGCTTTTATTCTGCATGGTAGATTACTATTGACTTTACGCTTTCATTTCTATACTTTTAATTGTGTAAAGAAAGTGTTTGACTTAGCATTTTAATCAAGAACTTAAATTCCCCATAGCCTTAAGCTCGCTACTTGAATTGATTCCCTTGGCATTCGATCCCTGAATGTTGTGACTTTCTTGTTGGTTTTATTGATTTTTATGAAGAGTTTGTTCCTTATCTTCGTCATCATCCCTAGACCATCAGTCCATGCCTGAGCAGTCGGCCAAGAGTCGGATCGACGGTCGTCACTTCGGTGTTAATAGACCTATATATCCTAATGCCTTGCTTTTCTTTACGTCGATGATGAGTGAAGGATGTTTTTTCCCAGCCGTCTACACATGTTGATTGTTCCAGGTTGAGTGATTGTCTTGCGCCTTGATGCGATTAATTAAATCTATGATTTATTGCTTGATGGTGAAGTTTTACTCTTCCTTGGACCACTCTGGATTGTGTTGTATTATTTTATTACTGTGTGATGGTTGAATGTTATTACTCTTACTACTGCGTTCTTCCCCTACATTTTACCTACATCTTGATGGACAAATTACTTTATCTTTTTACTCTAAACTTTTATTCCTTAGAAATTGGTGAATTTTTGCTCTGCAATTTAATACATCGACTGTAAAAAATTTCTCTACAATTTCATTAAGCTTTAAGACGATTTTACCTTGTGTTCTGACCCTTGTGGCTTGCAATTTTTCTATGCATTTTAATCAGTTTTAAGGGTGAATTTTTCCCTGCATTTTTCAAACACCTGGCTTGCATTTTTTTTCTCTTCATTATATATTACAAAAATAATGAATTAACCTAGCAAATGTGAAGTTAAACTCAGTGATTTCTTCCCTTTTTATTGACCACGATTTGGTGATAGACCACATCGATTTCGTGCCTGGGTGTTCATTTTGTATGTCAGAGCGTTCCCAAAGTTAAACCACAATGAATTTGTGCCTTGGTGCTAATGTTTTAGTGTCAAAGCATCCACAATGATAAACCACAACGTTTTTGTGCATGGGCATTCATTTTTAATTCTTGGGCGTTCTAAATGTTAAGCCCAACATTTCCATGCCTCGGAGTTTCATTTTTAATATCTGGGTGATCGTCTTAGGGTATGGGCATTTGTATTGGTACACCACAGCTGTTTTATTTTTCTTTTTGACAACAAACTTGCTCCATTGATTGATTACATTTTAATTTTGTCCTACTGGACAACGACTTCATAGTCAATGATCCTTCCAAACAGACAACGATTTGGTTTTTAATTGGTGGATGTTAGGCATAGTTTCAATTGTATATCCACACAAAATTTCATAGTCAACAATAATATAATTATATTTTCCTTATCAAGCTATGCCATACCTTTTCGACTACAATGGATGTTTGATAGTTGTTTTATATTGATACCGTGACATGAGTTGATACCGTGACAAACCGCGATCTTGTTTTTGACAACCCCTTTGACAACAACCCTTTAATATGTATGACATAAATTTTTAATACATATGACAAAGTGTATGATTGTGTAGCGTTTCTCATAATTTGTGGGATAACAGTTATTGCATTGTAGTGGTTGTTGTAAATATATGTTGACAGAGAGTTTAATGATAACTGTGTGTGAATTTTTTAAGTGTGGGTGGTCGGGCATGACTGTGAATTCAAAATACTGTTGATAGCATCTAGATATTGTTGATAGCATGTTGAATATTAGTAGACAACATTATGCCTGACAACTAGTATTTTTATGGAAACGATTGATTGTAGACGACAATTGACGTAGACACCACCTTGTTTTTAGAGCATATAGATGGGGCTTTTACTATACAGATAGTGAGATATAACCTTTATTATATAGATCCTATCTGCGTCCATAGATAATGATTTCATTATAATTTTTCAATAGAAAGGACAACCACTTTTAATTAAATGATAGTGATTTTTAATGTCAGCAATTCATGCATTGATTAGACAACATGGGTGTTTTAATGAACAACGATTAATATATTGTTAATATCGTCAATTACATGCTAGCGATGAAATTTGGACTTGTCGATTATTGTCAATCTTGTTGATATTGTTAATGTTATTATTTATTGTTAATGTTATTGCTTTAGACCTGTTAACATTGTTTAAGTGATTAATTTAAACTGGTCAACATAGGTAAGTGATAGTCATCTTATTGATTTTGTTAAGCGCTTGTTTTAATTTACCTTATGATACATTTATGACCTTAGTAGCTTGGTAACAATTCGACCTTTGCACTTAGACATCTTGCTTATCAGTTAATGGATGGGTTGTTGGCGGAGTCGGGTATTAGCATGAGATTTTCCTTTTGATTGTTGTCATATTGCATCTTATCGACCTGTTTCTTGGGGTATGGGTGTAGCCTTCTGGTCAGTATTCGTCTCCTAGTTCGTCAGATTTATCTAGAGTCCTTGGTCCAGATAGGATATGTAGCATCGGGGTTATAGTCGTGCCTATCACCTGGGGATGGCATGATTGCTGATGAGGGTATCATTGTGTGCACTAAGGGATAGAGGCAAAGGATAACTTGGTCGAGGTCTATGCTTTCCATGTGGGTATTGTTGATCATTGTAATTTTTCTATTGGTGCTTGGGTTGAATGCCTTCACATGTTTGGTTGCGTGCCATGGAGGTTCTAATTAAATATCCATCGAGGTCGTTGTGTCGAGATGTGGATGTTGTCCTTAGCTTGTAAGAATCGTCATGTTGTGTGTCCGACGGGGAGTCGTTCCTATATTTGATTTACACATGTTTCACCCAGTTGATTGTTGTGCTAGTGCGTTGAGTCGTTGTTGTGTGTGGCCTAATCTGTGGGCGTGGTGCTCACCGTTAGATGTTTTGTTTAGCTGTAATCGTAGTTGTCATCCTGTTTAAAAAAAAAAAAAAACTCACTCTTTGCTTCACTTTTAGTCATAACGGTTGAGGGCTCGTTACATATGGTATCAGATCCGGTTCAACCCGTGACTTGGGAACACTACGGATTTTGTTGATATGATATTTGATTATAATATTGCTAATTAAGTTGACTTGTATTCATGCAGGTAATCATGGTTAGAGGACACCACAGAGGAAAACGATGGGGTGCTAGGGGAGGAGGAACGATGCCTCCAGTAGCATCCACACCTGAGGGGTCTAACCCCCAGCGAGACGAACAGGTTTTCGGGTAGGAGCAGATAGCGGTGGGTGATGTGGCTGGGTTGATGAGGTCTTTTCAGCATATTTCTGAGGCATTGATCAACCATTTGGACAGAGATGAGGTCAGGTCACCGACACCTTCTGAGGGTCCACCATGCGCTCTATTTGGTACTGGTAGCATTCACCGTGAACTCGAGAAGGTCAAATTTCTCGAGTTCTTTGGTGCCCTGAATGGCATGACTACCGAGGAATGGTTGGATAATATGGCTATGTGCTTTGCACTTCGTGACTATACCTCCAACATGAAGGTCCGCATGGAGGTATTTCAATTGAAGGGGAGCGCTCTTCTATGGTGGAAGACATTCCTACCACAATTGAACATGTTCATCGAAGACGTGTCATGGGAACTGTTTGAGGAACGGTTTTGAGAGAGGTACCTATCAGAAGAGTTCATTGAGCATCATCTCAACGATTTCAATGCCTTATGATAGGGAGGTCGTACGGTGCCCAAGTACGAGGCCCATTTTATGGAGTTGCTTTGATATGCTCTGCACCTTTATACTGAGAAACTTAAGGTCAACAGGTTCTTGTTTGGCCTTAATGTTAGCATTCATGCAAAGGTTAGGATTCTAATGCCACGAACCTTTCATGATGTCTTTCAAAAGGCCCTCATAACAGAGGAGGAGCTTATCAGTGGGGGTCAAAGTAGGACTCCAGCGAGACCAGCAGGGAAGGTATCATCTGGTGCATCACAGCATCAAACACCAGTCAGATATGCACCGGGATATCGTGGCTTCCAGAGAGGATCCACTTTCACTAAATCTCATCGATCAACACCTTAGCAAAAGACTCCTTACCAAGGACCACAACATCAACCGCAACAACAACAGTTTAGGCATATTCAATAGAACAAACCAGGATTCTTTTCCAGTGGGTTGTCAGCTTCTACTTTGGGTACCAAGAGTACTGGACTAAAGAACGGGTGTTGGACTTGTGGGGAGACACACTACCAGTGCGATTGCTTAGTTGAGAGGACTAGAGAATATGAATCATTCGGACCCACTACCATGGGAGATTTAGGCAAGGCCCATCGGATTCATGCAGCGGTGAATAACCACCAGGCAGAGCACCAATCGACTGTGCTCGAGACATCAGGTACCGTCACTGACTAGACCCTTAGTATTTTGATAGATCCCAGTGCTACCTAGAGTTTCATTTCTAGTGCAGCGCTAAAAAGGATTAAGGCAAGGGCAATAGAACATGGCTTTGTAGAGATGGATTCAGGAGCCAAACAAAAGGTTGGAGGGAAGGTTACGGGATGTACCCTTAACCTGGGAGAGTTTGTCACCAAGGCAAACCTGTACGTCATGATCTTAGGATATTATGACATCATGATCGGTATGGACTGGTTTGAATCGCATGAGGTGATACTCAACTGTAAGACAAAATGATTGAGCTTGGTCGATGATGAGGGACAGAGACACATGATTGTAGGCTAGAACCAGAGATTTTCCCTGAGCTTTATCTCTTCCTTCCAGTTACGGAAGATCATGCCCAAGGGATGTAATATTTATGCGATTCTTGCATTAAACGAGAAGGGAGTAGTGGAAGGTCTAGAACACCTTCCTATGGTGAGAGAGTTTGTGGATGTCTTCCCAGAGGAGTTACCTGGGATGTCGTCAGAGAGAGAATTGGAATTTACCATAGACCTGAAACTGAGGACTGAACCGATAACAAGAACGCCTTATCAGATGTCGACCTTGCAGTTACAGGAGTTGAGAATGCAACTGAAGGAGTTGTTGGACCTGGGACTTATACGTCCAAGTGTGTCACCGTGGGGTGTGCTTGTTATTTTCATATGAAAGAAGGATGGGTTGTGGAGACTCTACATTGACTATCGTTAATTGAACAAGGCAACAATCAAGAATCGATATCTATTTCCGAGGATTGATGATCTGCTCGATCAGATGAAGGGTGCGACAATGTTTTCAAAGATCGATTTGTGATCAGGGTATCACCAGTTACGGATCAAGGAGGATGATGTCCATAAGACCACATTTAAGATGAGGTTTGGACATTACAAGTTTACTGTTTTACCATTTGGACTGACAAATTCCCCAGGGGTATTTATGAGTTTGATGAACAGGGTGTTCAGCAAGTACTTGGACAAGTTCGTCCAAGTATTCATTGACGATATTTTGATTTACTTTCGGACAACAGAGGAGCATGATGAGCACTTGCGCTTGGTACTACAGTGTCTGTCAGAGAAAAAATTGTATGGGAAGTTGTCCAAATGCTTGTTTTATCAACCCAAGATTCACTACTTAGGGCAGGTCATCTCCGGTGAAAGTATCGTCATGGATCCAACAAAGGTTGAGGCTATTATGGAATGGACTGCACCAACGAATGTCCTGAAAGTGTGTAGCTTCATGGGTTTAGCAGTATACTATCAATGGTTCATCGAGGGATTTTCAAAGATAGCAAATCCGATCACAAAATTGCAGAAGAAGAGAAAGAAGTTTGTTTGGACCGAGAAATGCGTGAAATAATTTTGGAGGCTCAAGGAGTTGTTGACAATGACACCGATACTAATGGTCCCTAACATGGACATGGAATTCTTGGTATGAACTGATGCCTCTAAGGAAGGATTAGGCAGAGTCTTGATGTAAGACAGTCGAGTGATCGCTTACATCTCGAGGAAGTTGAGAAGGCACGAGGAGAACTATGCGACGCATGATTTGGAGTTGTTAGCAATTGCATATTCCTTGAAGGTTTCGAGACACTACCTTCTTGGACGAAAATTGAAACTAAAAATGGACCACTATGGACTACATCACATATTTACGCAAAGTGACCTGAACGTGCAACAACGACATTGGTCGGAATTTCTTAGCAAGTATGACTTTGAGATTACTTACATAAAAGGAACAGTGAACTAAGTGGCAGATGCATTGAGTTGGAGACCACACATCTTTTCGGTGTTGCTGCTTCTGACGAATCTACATGAAAGGATCCTAACCTTACAGTGCGATGATGTCTGGTACAAAGAGGTCAAGGATTTTATCAGACAAAACACAATGATGGTACCAAGATTTGAAGTATTTACGTTTGACGAAGATGGATTATTGAGGTTTAAGAATTGGATTCACATACCACCGAACAACAAGTTGAGGAGTTTGATCCTAAATGAGGCTCATGGAGCAGTGTACATGGCTCACCTAGGAGTCACGAAGATGAGGGCAGACCTTAAACCCTTGTTCTTCTGGAAAGGAATGAAGGAAGACATAGTCAACTACGTGGCCAAATGTCTAGAATGTCAACAGGTAAAGGATGAACATAGACATCTAGCAGGATTACTACAGCCACACGCTATTCTGGAATCGAAATGGGAGGTTATTTCGATGGATTTCATTGTTGGATTTCCACCGACGGAAAGAAGACATGACTCGATTTTTGTGGTAGTCGACACTCTGACGAAGAGTTCTCATTTTATTCCTATGCGTATGACGTATTAGGCACCTGGCATAGCTAGAGATTTCATCAGTGAGATTGTGACGCTGCATGGCGTGCCTAAGAGGATTATATCTAATCGAGGATCGGTGTTTACCGGACAATTTTGGACTAGTTTCCAAGAGGCCTTGTGAACCCAACTTAGCTTTAGTACCACGTATCACCTGGATATTGATGGGAAGACCGAACAAACAAACCAAATCTTGGAAGACATGTTGTGCATGTACGTTATGGACCAACAAAAGCATTGGGAAGAATTCTTGCCACTGGTAGAATTCGCTTATAACAATAGTTACCAAAGCACCATTACGATGGTGCCTTTTGAGTTCCTTTATGGACAACCGTGTCAGACACCTTTGAGTTGGGATTGGCTTGAGGATAGGGTCCTAGTGGGACCAGAAGTGATCCAAGAAATGGAAGATCAAATGCAAACCATAAGACAAAGGATCAAAGAAACGTAGTATCGAAAGAAGAGTTATGTTGATGTGTACCTTCTAGACCGTAGTTATAAAGTTGGGGATTGAGTATTCTTGCGGGTAAAACCTCATAAGAGTTCGATAAAGTTTGGAAAGGGAGCTAAACTCTCTCCTAGGTTCATGGGAGCTTTAGAGATTGTGGAGAAAAAGGGGCCCGTGGCCTATCGATTAGCCTTGCCTGATTCTTTGAGGCGTATGAATGATTTTTTTCATGTATTTGTTTTGAGACATTATATTAGTGATCCTACACATGTTATTGACATGAGTTCTTTCTAGGTATTGGATGAGGGGGCACTCACGGCTGAGCCGATCCACATCCTAGATCATCGCATTCGTCAACTACGACTTGAATGGTAAATCAGGTCAAGGTCCAGTTGGACAACTATAGTCTGCACTCGGTGACTTGGAAGGACGTATATGATATGTGCCAGTAGTTTCCATTTTTGTTTGACAGATAGACTTATGACACTTTGATACACATGATTTTGGCACTTATATACTATGAAACCTCAGGATGAAGTTTAGACCAAGAGGGGGTGTACGTAACATCCCACTCTTGTGCACACTGAACGAACTTAGTCTTTGAGGACACTTGCTTGCAAGTGATCCAGATTATTATACTATTGGCCGTTGATTATGATTATGTGTCATTATGGATTTTATTATATGTTATTTTGTTGTATTGACTTAGACAGGTGCTATTGACTCAGTTCTCCCGATTGTGTAGGATTTGGACCTCGACGATGCTGAGGCATCGATGAAACCCTTGGACTCCAGATCAAGTCAGGGAAAGGACTATTGGGGTTTTATTTTTATATATGACATATGTGCATCTAATTAGATGTTATGATTATGGATTTTATTATGACATGATTCATTGATGATGCAAGATGACGATAGCTTGTCAACCAGACTCACCTGTGGAGTAGAGGGGTCACGCACAACTACCAGAGACGTTGAGGGAGAGGTGTTGACAGCTGCCTGCCACAGCCTACTAGCACTCCTATCGTGGCTTGACCTGTAGGTTAACGATTACATAGTTCGAGAAGACCCACAATGTCGTGAGGGCAGATTGCAATAGTCGCTCATGATGATTCTAAGGGGCACACAATAAGGCAGGGGCCTTATTCCTTAGAGGACCTTAGTCTCCTACAAGATCACCTAACGAAGTATTGACTCCAGGAGTTTTTTATGTCTACCAAATCAGTCAAGAGGTGAGTGGCAGCCTTGGAGCACGTAGTGCATCCTGTTGGGCATGTCGAGCAAGGGAAACAGAATGAGGCGAGTGGTACCCTTGGAGCACCTAGTGTGTCCTGAAGGGCACATCGCGTGGTTAACTAATAAGTGAATAAACCTATATGGCCTTAGAATGAATAATGTGATAAGAAATATTTAAAAAAAAAAACAATTTCCCTAATAAAATGTCACCCAACCTAGGAAAATAAAATCTAGGTCTAAGTGATACTTGTGGTAAAAAAAATAAAAAAATAAAAAATAATACTAATAATCATCTTTAAACATGTGACGAGAAGGGGGTAACCCATTCAATTAATTTATAAAAATTAAATTACTTTGGGGGATTACATTTTTAACAAAAAGGGAAATAATTGTTTTGTTACTTATGCTAATTAAAAATTTATTAACTAAAAAGAAAAAGGGGAAAAAGGTAATTTCCTACACATGCTAATTTGAGTTTTAGATAAAAAGGGAAAGAGGGAAATTTAAAAGAATTAGGAAACTAAGGGAAAAAGGGGGAAACATAAAGAGAAAGGGAAACTTGAGAAAACGCATAATGACTAACTTAGTAAGGAATCTTGCCTTTAAGAACTTTCTAAATTGAACTCAACTAGTAAATTAGTAAGGGGGTAAGTCATTAAAATGTGTAAGGGAATATGGGGACACCTAGGAGCGATTCTAGGAATGATTTTAGGTGGGTGAGGGAAATAGGAGTAATTAAATAATTAATGAAATTAATTTCTGGTGCAACGAAGGGGATGGGTGACACATGTACGGGGAGGATTTTTCTGAATTAAATTATTGAACAATAAATTAAATGGGAAATTGGGAAAGAAAGGACTTAGAAACTCTATATAAAGGAGGGAGGAGGAGGAGGATGGATATATTCTTTTATCCATAACGTTATGCTGCAAAATTTTAGACTTGACTGACTTATCTTGTGGGAGTTGGGATACCCAGCTCGGTGAGGAGTGGTAGCTCAGCCTTGCGAGGCGAGCTGGGAGCTAGTTTTTCTCTGGTTTAGTGTGTGTGGCCCCTTTGCGGCTCCAAGGGCTAAGGGGGAAGAAGAGTACCCCTAGCGTTGGCTAGGAGGTACTGGTGAAGTCTCATCGATCGACACACGGGTGCTGCATAGAGCGCGCAGGACAATGACTCAGAGCCGTCACCTTGGGCTACGATACACATGCTTTTATTCTGCATGGTAGATTACTATTGACTTTACGCTTTCATTTCTCTACTTTTAAATGTGTAAAGAAAGTGTTTGAATTATCATTTTAATCGAGAACTTAAATTCCCCATAGTCTTAAGCTTGTTACTTGACTTGATTCCCTTGGCATTCGATCCCTGAATGTTGTGATTGTCCTGTTGGTTTTATTGATTTTTATGAAGATTTTGTTCCTTATCTTCATCCTCATCCCTATACCATCAATCCACGCCTGAGCAGTTGGCCAGGAGTTGGATCGACGATCGTCACTTCAGTGTTAATAGACCTACAGATCCTAATGGCCTGTGTTTCTTTGCATGGATGATGAGCGAAGGATGTGTTTTCCCAGCCGTCTACCCTTGTTGATTGTTCCAGGTTGAGTGATTGTCTTGCGCCTTGATGCGATTAATTAACTCTGCGATTTATTGCTTCATGGTGAGGTTTTACTCTGCCTTGGGCCACTCTGAACTACTTTTTATTTTTTTATTACTGTTTGATGGTCGAATGCTATCACTCTTACTACTGCGTTCTTCCCCTACGTTTTACCTACGTCTTGATGGACGAATTACTTTATCTTTTTACTCTGAAATTTTATTCCTTACAAACTGACAAATTTTCACTCTGCAATTTAATACATTGACTGTAAATTTTTTCTCTGCAATTTAATTAATCTTTAAGACGAGTTTACCTTGCGTTCTGACCCTTGTGGCCTACAATTTCCCTATGCATTTTAATCAGTTTTAAGAGAGAATTTTTCCCTGCATTTTTCAAACACTTGGCTTGTGTTTTTTTCTCTTCATTATATATTAAAATAATAAAGAACTAACCCAGCAAACATGAAGTTAAACTAGGTGATTTCTTCCATTTTTATTGACCATGATTTGGTGATAGACCAAAATGATTTCGTTCTTGGGTGTTCATTTTTTATATCAGAGCATTCCCAAAGTTAAACCATAGTGAATTTGTGCCTGGGTGTTATGTTTTTAGTGTTAGAGCATCCACAATGATAAAGCACAACGTTTTTGTGCTTGGGCATTCGTTTTTAATGTCTAGGCATTCTAAATGTTAAGCCCAGTGTTTCCATGCCTGGGAGTTTCATTTTTAATGTCTGGGCGATCGTCTTAGGGTCTGGGCATTTGTATTGGTACATCACAGCTGTTTTATTTTCCTTTTTGACAACAACCTTTCTCCATTGATTGACTGTGTTTTAATTCCATCCTACTGGACAGTGACTTCACAGTCAACGATCCTTTCAAACAGACAACAATTTGGTTTTTAATTGGTGGATGTTAGGCATAGTTTCAATTGTATATCCACACAAAATTTCATAGTCAACAATAATATAATTATATTTTCCTTATCCAAATATGCCATACCTTTTCAACCGCAATGGATGTTTGATGGCAGTTTTATATTGATACCGTGACATGAGTTAATAGCCCCCACGTGAATATTAAACAGACCATGATATTGTTTTTGATAGCCCCTTTGACAACAACCCTTTAATATGTATGGCATAAATTTTTAATAGATATGACAGAGTGTATGATTGTGTAGTGATTCTCATAATTTGTAGGACAACAACTACTACGTTGTAGTGGTTGTTGTAAATAGATGTTGACAGAGATTTTAATGATAACTGTGTGTGAATTTGTTAAGTGTGGGTGGTCGGTGTGACTGTGAATTCAAAATACTGCTAATAGCATCTAGATATTGTTGATAGCGTGTTGAATATTAGTAGATAGTGTTATGCCTATCAACTAGTATTTTTATGGTAGTGATTGATTGTAGATGACAATTGACGTAGACAACACCTTGTTTTTATAGCATATAGATGGGGCTTTTACTATACATATGGTTATATATAACCTTTATTATATAGATCCTATGTGCGTCCATAGATAGTGATTTCATTATAATTTTTCAGTAGAAAGGACAACAACTTTTAATTCAATGATAGCGATTTTTAATATCAACAATTCATGCATTGATTGGACAATAGGGGTGTTTTAATGAACAACGATTAATATATTGTTAATATCGTCAATTACATGCCAGCGATGAAATTTGGACCTGTCGATTATTGTCAATCTTGTTGATATTGTCAATGTTATTATTTATTGTTAATGTTATTGGTTTAGACCTGTTAAGATTGTTTAAGTGATTAATTTAGACTGGTCAACATAGGTAAGTGATAGTCATCTTATTGATTTTGTTAAGCACTTGTTTTAATTTACCTTATGATACATTTCTGACCTTAGTAGCTTGGTAACAGTTCGAACTTCACACTTAGACATCTTGCTTATTAGTTAATGGATGGGTTGTTGGCGGAGTTGGGTATTAGAATGAGCTTTTCCTTTTGATTTTCATCATCTTGTGTCTTGTTGACTTGTTTCTTGGGGTATGGGTGTATCCTTCTTGTCAGTATTCAGCTCCTAGCGTGTCAAATTTATCTAGATTCCTTGGTCTAGATAGGATATGTAGTGCCAGGGTTATAGTTGTGCCTATCACCTCGGGACGAAATGATTCCTGATGAGGGGATCATTGTGTGCCCTAAGGGATAGAGGTGAAGGATAACTTGGTCAAGGTATCTACTTTCCATGTGGGTATTTTTGATCATTGTAAGTTTGCTATTGGCGCTTGGGTTGAACGCCTTCGCACGTTTGGTTGCACGCCATCAAGGTTCTAGTTAACTGGTCATCAAGGCTGTTGTGTCGGGATGTGGATGTTGTCCTTATCTTGTAAGCATCGTTGTGTTGTGTGTCCATCGGGGAGTCATTCCTATCTTTGATTTACGCATGTTTCTCCCAGTTGATTTTTGTTCTAGTGCGTTGATTCGTTGTTGTATGTGGCCTGATCTGCAGGCATGGTGCTCACCGTCAGATGTGTTGTTTAGCTGTAATAGTAGTTGTTGTCCTGTTTAAAAAAAACAAATCTCACTCTTCGCTTCGCTTTTAGTCATAACAGTTGACAAGTCGTTACACTTCTTTTAACTTTCTTGAATTTATTAGACAGATTAAAATTTGAGATTGTACTGTTACTAATTCATCTTTGAAAAAAGTGTTATACATTTTCTTAGTTCGATATCTTATCTAATTCTTAGATTTTTTCTTCCCAAATTTGTCAGTATCAACATTTTCTAATATTCCATCATCAATGTTGATAGATTCTCCTGCATATTTCAATTTAAAGTTTATATTAAAAAACAAAACCCTAACATAAATTAACTAAACTATATATACAAGTGTTCATATTGTATTATCTAAATTTATGTACATACCTATAGGTGATTCGTCTTCTGCTTCAATTTTGGTTTCAACATCTTCTTCGACATTATGAGACAAATCTATTTATGTTTTTTGCACAACATCAAATTGTAATTACAATCAATTATATTAAACAATATTTTAAATTTGAATTCTATACTGTTAATATAGACAATATATGCATGCATACCTGGTTGGACTTCTTCTTGTTGAAAATCTCTATTTACAGTATCATCGTTTCTTTCTTCAATATTTTCTCGTTCTCGTTTCTTTCTCCAATAATGCTCTTTCCTTTGTTCATTATGGAGAGTATCATCTCAAGTGCAATCAAATTTTCTCTTGCGTAAACTTTTGTTTCCCATGACTTTTATAATTATTTGTAAAATATATGTTCAACACAGACCTCTCCTTGAAAAAATGCTCAACATTTATCTTTCAACATATAAATTGTTATTCCAATAAAAACTTGAACAAACATCAATTACCTTATTCAACAAAAACCAAAAAGATGATTCGAAACTTTGTTTAGGTGCTCTAAAAAACCATCAAACAAGCGATGAATTGTGTTAAATGTGTTCATCCGAAAGCGTATTTATACAATTTGGCGCGAAATGAAACAATACGATGTGTCTTTTCATTTTTATCAACCGACGGAATTCGCTCAACCTTCTTTTGGGTGAAACAAGGTTTTTTCGGCCGATAACCTTGGAAACTGTTTAGTTTTGATGGTTTCCGTTAGAATTTATTCTTTCGGCTGAAAGAATATATTTTCGGTCGAAAGATTCTTTCGGACGAAAACTAGAAATTGGGACTATAAACAAAAACCAGAGAATTTACCCAAGCTTACCTGAACTTTGGAGGTTGTGGACTCCTGTAAATACTCAGAATTTGGTTTCGAAAATGACACCAGCATTTGCAAACTTGAATCTACTTTCAATCCCAATAATTTTTTTTTATTTTCATTATTTTTATTTATTTATTTATTTATTTTTTAAATCACTGCATAATATTTTGAGCAGACATTATGATTCAGTGAAATGAAATATCCGTATCTCTAAAAATACACAGTGAAAAATTTAGAAAAAAATATATTCATAATCCTTAAACTATTCTTTTAAAAAGGGTATTTTTAGATTTTACTTTTAAGTAAAAATTAAGATAGATACAAGGTGGAGGAAAACATGTGTCTAAAATATGCAACATTTTTAGCTTGGTCAACTTCAAAAAATTCAAGAAATTAAAATATTCATCTGTTAGATTCAAACTTATAGTCATAATAAAATAGAGTCTTTGTAGATTGTTGTAGTATATTTTGTTTGTTAAAAACATAAGTTTAATAATAGATACATTGTTGGAGGAAAAAATAACTCATTATCATTCCTTTCATGTTTAAGGAACATACTGTTAAACAATTGTCAATTGACATATCAAATATTAATAAAACAAAATTGAAAAATAGTCATTGGAAAGCTAACAAAATTCTTCACAAGTTTTGTTTTTACTTTAAAGTGAAATTCTAAATAAAAAAATACTTGTTTATGCTGAAAGTTGAATAACTTGTGAAAATACAGTTTTTTTTCTCATAAAACAAGCAAAAGTGTTACCCATCATTATGATTTTACCACAATACTAATTGGGATGCTTTCCT
This sequence comes from Picea mariana, assembly GCA_032191745.1. Lineage (NCBI taxonomy): Eukaryota > Viridiplantae > Streptophyta > Pinopsida > Pinales > Pinaceae > Picea > Picea mariana. The sequence continues at coordinate 83,664 of JASDQU010682992.1, forward strand.
AGTTTCATAAGAATTTCATCCATATGTTTCTCATACACCACAATCAAAGAGACTGACACATATCTCTATTGAAAATACTATGCATATAGAGTCCAGTAAAAAGAGGAAAATGGATAAAAAGGAAAAGTCCTCTCAGTCTATTGATAAGATAAGTGAAGGTCCTTCACAACCTACTGATGAAGAAACTTCTCCTATGGCAAAGCCTTCACCTATGGAGACATCCTATAGCAAAGCAAGGAGTTTAAAGGGAAATAAACTTGTATTTTCTCCACTTGTTGTTGCAGAAGTTCTTAAGCCTAGAAGACAACTCACAAAATCAATAGCAAAGCAGCATGCCTCTGTGGAGGAGGGTGCATCCAGAGCACCATCTCAACAAATATTCAAAAATCAACCTCTTAAACAACTGATAGAAATCATTGAGATCAACCCTCCTTCTAATGAGAAGGATCTCACTTTCAAAATGATTAGGAGACAACTAAAAGATGTAAGGCCTAAGAATGAACAGTTGAAAAAGGAAAACATAAATGCCAAGATTCAACTAAAGAAGACTATAGAGTTGGGTGAAGAAACTGTTAAAAAGGTAAAGAACTGGGTTAAGAGATCCATATCTCTGCGTAGGAAAATGAAGAATGTGTATAGGATGAATAGAGCTCATCAAGTTGAAAACAGGAAGTGCAGCAGTTGAAGGAACAAATTGCAAAATAGAACCTGGACATGTTGGCTCAAGCAGCCACTAGGAGAATAAGATGAAGTATCATCTCTGCATCAAAATTATTAGTTTTGCTATGGACTTTATATATGCATGATTACAACCCTAAGGAACATTTTTACATTATGTTGTTATTATTATGCTTATATGATATCGTTTCAAGTCATTTTTATGATTCAAATGTTATAGAAGGAATCATCAAAGGTTTGAAGGATTTTTGCATAGTTTTGACATCAGATGACAGATTTTGAGAGAAAAATTACACCTACAGAAAAGTTTGTAGCGCATGTTGTTGAAGGCGTCGTGAACTGCTAAATTGGAACAATTTGCAGCGCATGGGCTACAAACCTGACAGTTACTTGGATTTCAATATGTAGGAGGGTTTCCAGTTGTCATATAAGTTTTGAGTTACTCCTCAATCATCGGTTAGGCATCAAGGGACAATTGTGCCTAAGATTTAGCTTCATTTAATCTCCATGCAACGAGTTGGTTGTAGTTGTATTTAATACTGCCAACAACTTCCTGGAATATAGTATTTTGTTAGATTTTTTTTTATTTTCCTATTTCCACACCTCTCTAAGGCACATGATCCTATGTAGGATCTAGGTGGTGAGTTCTAGGAAAATTTTGAATGCAATTTTATATTTAAAGTGTAATGTAACTCCATTAGAAGAGTCGAATGGTCATAGATTGAGACTCATATCTTTACTCTCAGCTATAAATAAGTTTTCAGACTGTATGTATCAAACTTAAGAATCTTGAATAGTTAATGATCAACTTCTTCTCCTATTGTCATATATGTGTTTCAATCCTACTTTGATTCTAGCTATTGATGAAGGATTCATCCTAGTACTTGTTCCTTAATGCAGTGAATGATTTACGGTTTGATATTGGTGCAAGTGTTATCAAAGTACTCTCTTGTTGATTAGGAGGTTCCTACTTGATGATATTTCTATTGTATGTGTTTCATAATTTCCCGATGTAACCTGATGCATGTATTTTACATTTTTAGCTAAGTCTTCCATCTTTTCATTGATATTCTAAATGTTGGTCTGAGACTATTCAAGCCTTTCTTGTTGGTGTATATTTTGTGGAAGCTTTGTGTTGATGTTTTAAACTGAGATTCTCACCCATTCGCTACACATTGAACTAAACTCTTATATTTTACAAACCTATAAGTTTTATGATGGGTATTAGGCTCACACCTATAACAGTCTAGGTGAGACATCTAGTACTAACATAGTGTATTAATGTTATATAGTATTTCTAGAAAAATCCCTATAGGGATTCTCGATCAAAAACTATATGACCTATCCAAAAAGGAACTCATAACTAGGATTTATACTAACCATTATAAATGAAATATAAAACTTACTTCATGGTGTTTCCACTATACCCATGAACAAAAAAATATAGTGGTGATGTCTATCCTTCAAAAATAATTTCATTGGGTACTTTGTATTTTCCTATCTAAATGTTCTCTTATAAGATTGTTTTACAACCAATTTTTCTCAAGATTTTGGGCTCTCTTTTCTACTAAGCTAGTTTCCCTCATATTTTTATACTAAAACTACAAATGTCTATAATGAATAACTACCATAGCTCATCTCTTTGCTAAATTTTCACTACAACTATCCAGTTTATTTGAGTCAAAACTGGCATTTTAGTATGCCAATGCTTCCAAGCCTGAATGTTGTATCATTTATTTCAAGATTTGATTTTTAATATAAGAAGTTGTCATTGTATGTTTTCTACTAGTGTAATGCATAGTTATAATGCTTCATGACATGCACACTCAAGTTTGACCTCTTTTTTGAGTTCTTCTAAGATTCAACTTTTATGTATTAATAAACAAAAAATGATAAACATCACAAGTTGTCTTCCATCTACTGATAGTCCTACTACATATACCATTATTGGTCAAATCGCCAATTTGATATTATCTAAGTTTTCATATGAATTATTCTTGAATTGGTTTCATTGTTTAATGTTCAAACAATGTCAATATCACTATTTAATGGGAAATTTTAATCTAGAGATTTCCTTTTGGGATAAATTTAATATGTTATGTACACTAGTTATTTCTTAGATCTATTCGTCTTATTCCAATACCATTCCACTTCCTAATTCTAGTAAGTTTTCCATCTAATTTTGCTTGTTTTCAAAGGCATGAGCTTCTCATATTGATAATTGGATTTCATTAGTTGTCATTTTAGCAACTTTTAATTAAGTCGAAACCATAAATGATCAAGGTGGATATACAAGGATGTTTTCATACTCTAGTTTTTGGGGAATTACACCCAATACCTGAAAATCATAGAGTGAAATGCTAGTTCCAAAAAGTGAAAGAAAACCCAAAAAGAAGCATCAAGTAAAAATGTTATGTTGTCAACAAGGTTCCCATTTTTCTCTCATATCTTAGAGTCGTCTAATAAAGAATTCGTGTTTCACTCTAATGATGCTAGGGTTGAGGTTATTTAATTTTGGGGGTTTTTCTTTTAGATTTGTTTGACATTATTGTAAAATGTAGTTTCACCCTTTTGTTATGGTTTTTTTTTGTAAATGAACATAACTATCACATCTCTTCTAAGAGGATTAAATATCTTCCATATTTTGTCTATTGTGGGTTTAAAGTATTTCCATACAATCACTTAGGTAAAACAAAAGAGAATTAAATGTCTTTCATATTTAGCCTATTATGGGTTTAAAGTATTTCCATACAATCACTTAAGTAAGACAAAATACTAGTTTCTTTTCGGTATGGATATGCACAAAGGTTGATGTGGTTATGAATTATTGATGTGGTTTTCATTCTCCTATGTTTTTGGAGATATCCCTACATTATTTATATTTCTCCATTTGTTTGTGTTGGTGTTGGTGGAAAACATATTGAAGGATGCATTAACTGGAGAAGTGGAGAAGTTTCTCCTTCAATACACTTTCCACCAACACCAACACAAATAGTTACGTTCTCACTAGAAATGAGTTTTATGTTTACACCATTGTTTTATGTGTGTTTTCCATTGGCATTATTGACAATGTAGACACAACATGCATAGAGTATATTAATGTTATATAACATTTCTAGTCAAATTCTTGTATGGATTCTTGATCAACATACTTTATGACTTGTCCAAAAAGGACCTCAATACTAGTTTCTATTGTAACCATATATTTCAAATCTTAGATCCATAAGAATGAAACCATTTCTAGCCTTTTCAAAGCATATATGTTTGGTAGAAAATTCATAATTAATCTCTCCAATGTTCATAAATTTTTATTTTATATACCTAGATTATTGCATAACAACTTGGGCTTAGCTATGGCTTGCCATTTAACTGTTGCCATGAGTTTATGTTGTTTATTTATATTATTGTCATATTTTGTTTCTCCATTTCATTATTATATATGAATCATAAATAACTCATCATATATTTCTAAAACTAATGATAAGAGAGATAGATCAACCATATCCACCCGAGGTCAACAGATTGACCCATATTCAAGGATCACATGTCAAGTTAAATCTAGTTAATGTGAAATTTGTTTTCTTATTCTAGTTTATTTTTATATTCTATATTAATTTAATGTATTAGAAACATGTTTGTAGCCATCCAAATTTTTATTTCATCCACCATTGGTACACAAGATGGCACAACCACCTTTCATCGCACCCTTCGACAATGCACTTTCTCTATCCATCCTACATTGGCACTAGTTCTTACAACAAACATGCTTTTAGATCCATGAGTTTAATTTTTGCTTGTCTAGTTGTTTTATGACCTATATTTTTGTGGTTTTCTAGCAACCAAATTGGGTTGGATTTTGTTTTTTGTAGTACATGGTGGGAGTTTTTCATGGCCACCCTATCCCAGTGGTTCAAATATCGCAAGTTTGCCTTGACATTGGTATTCTAATTTCTCCCTACATGGGCCATCCTCCAATATTATAACCTGTGTTATTTTATCGATGCCCACCCCCACCACCACTTCAAAGGAACCCTTATATTGTTGTTGCACCCATTGTAGGTTTGGGTGCACCTTCTTTCGCTGCCTCAGTTCATCTTGCACATTCCTTTGTTCCTTCTACCATTGTTGCAACCCCCTTTTTTCTCTCTACAACGACTACATCTATAGTTGATGTCTCAGATAAGGATGTTTGAATGATGGGCTATACCTCCTAGCTAGGAAAGCCAACCTCTAGAATTTCCTAAGATATCCTTGATGAGATCATTAATTGATGAAATTGTTATCTAACATATATGGGATTGATTTTAGAAATTTTGAATATGTCATTAATTGATTTTGTAACTACTACAAGAATGCATCATGGAAAGGATTGGGTCATGGAGGAGGGAAGAAGCCTCAAGAATAGTAATCAAATCTATGGTGAGTTTTGTTATATTGAATTCTAATTGTATTATGTAAGTTTGTTGATTGATATGTAACATCCCACTCTTGGCCGCACTAAGTGAACTTATTCTTTGAGGACACTTTCTTGCAGTTGATCTGGATTATTATACTATTGGGCGTTTGATTATGATTATGATGCATTATGGATATGATGACATGTTATTTTGTTGTATTGATATAGATAGGTGCTATTGACTCAGTTCTCCTGAGTGTACATGATTTTGGACCTCAAGGATGTAGAGGCATTGATGAAACCCTTGGACTCAAGATTGAGTCAGGGAGTGGACTATTAGGGTTTGATTGTTGTATATATGACATATGTGCATCTGATTAGATGTTATGATTATGGATTTTATTTCTGACATGATTCGTTGATGATGCAGGCTGACGATAGCTTGCCGACCAGACTCACATGTGGAGTAGAGGGGTCACACACAACTACCAGAGACGTTGAGGGAGAGATGTGGACAACAGCCCTGCCACAACCTACTAGCACTCTCGTCGTGGCTCAAACTATGGGTTAACGATTAACTAGTTTGAAAAGACCCACGATGCCACAAGGGAATACTGTGACAGTCGCTCACGATGATTCTAAGGGGTGCACAATAAGGCATGAGCTTTATTCCTTAGAGTCCCTTCATCTCCCACAAGATCACATGACGGAGTATTGACTCCAGGATTTTTTATGTCTACCAAGTCAGTCAAGAGGCGAGTGGCACCCTTGGAGCACGTAGTGCGTCCTGAAGGGCACGTCGTGCAAGAAAAAAAAAATGAGGCGAGTGGCACCCCTAGAGCACGTAGTGCATCCTGAAGGACACATTGTGCAAGAAAAACATAATGAGGTGAGTGGAACCCTTGGAGCATGTAGTTCATCCTGAAGGGCACGTCGTGCAAGGGAAATAGAATGAGGTGAGTGGCACCCTTGGATCACCTAGTGTGTCTCGAAGGGCACGTCGTGTTGTTAACTAAGAAGTGAATAAACCTAGATGGCCTTAGAACGAATAATGTGATAAGAAAAATTTAAAAACAATTTCCCTAATAAAATGTCGCCTAGCATAGGAAAATAAAATATAGGTCTAAGTGATACTTGTGGTAAAATAATAATAATAATAATAATAATCATTAAACATGTGACGAGAAGGGGGTAAGAAATTCAATTAATTTATTAAAATCAAATGATATTGAGGGATTAAAATTTTAAAAGGGAATTGATTGTTATTCTACATATGCTAATTAAAAATTATTAATTAAAAGGAAAGAGGGGTAAAAGGTAATTTTTTACACTTGCTAATTTAAGTTTTAGATAAAAAGGGAAAAGAGGGAAACTTAAAAACAATTAGGAAACTAAGGGGAAAAGGGGGAAACATAAAGAAAAAGGGAAACATAAGGAAAAAGTAGAGTGACTAACTTAGTAAGGATTCCTACCTTTAAGAACCTTCTAAATTGAACTCATCTAGGAATTTAGTAAGGGTGTAAGTCATTAAAATGTGTAAGGGAATATGGGGACACCTAGGAGTGATTCTAGGAATGATTTTAGGTGGGTGAGGGAAATAGGAGTAATTAAATAATTAATGAAATTAATTACTGATGCAACGAAGGGGATGGGTGACATGTGTATGAGGAGGATTTTTCTGAATTAAATTATTAAACAATAAATTAAATGGGAAATTGGGAAAGAAATTACTTAGAAACTCTATATAAAGGAGGGAGGAGGAGGAGGATGGATCTCTTCTTTTATGTGTAATGTTACACTGCAGAAGTTTTGACTTGACTGACTTATCTTGTGGGAGTTGGGATACCCAACTCAATGAGGAGTGGTAGCTCGGCCTTGGGAGGTGAGCTAGGAGCTAGTTGTTCTCTGGTTAGTGTGTGTGGTCCCTTTGCAGCTTGGGGGGGCTAAGGGGGGAGAAGAGTACCCTTAGTAGTGGCTGGGAGGTACCAATGAAGTCACATCAGTCGGTAAGAGGGAGAGGGACAGAGCATGTAGGACAACAACTTAGAGCTATGACCTTGGGCTATGGTATGCATGCTTTTATTTTGCATGGTAGATTACTATTGATCATGCACTTTCATTTCTATACTTTTAATTGTGTAAAGAAAGTGTTTTACTTAGCATTTTTAATCGAGAACTTAAACTCACCATATCTTTATGCTCGCTGCTTTGAATTGATTCCCTTGGCAATCAATCCCTGACTGTTATGATTGTTCTCTCTGTTTTAATGATTTTTATGAAGAGATTGTGCTTTATCTTTTGTCCTCATCCCTAGATCATCAGTCCATGCATGAGCAGTCGGCTAGGAGCCGGATCGACGGTCGTCACTTCAGTGTTAATATACCTATAGATCCTAATGCCCTACTTTTCTATGTATGGATGATGAGAGAAGGATGTTTTGCCCAATTGTCTACCCCTTTTGATTGTTCCTAGTTGATTGAATGTCTTGCGCCTTCTTGCGATTGAATACCTCTGTATATTGTTTATCTTTTCTCTTAGCGATCAACTACATACTCTCTGCATTTTTAATATCACCTCTGGGTTTTTGGATGGCTCTTCATTTTCTGTGATTTTATTGACAGTTCCCAGCTCTTGATTGGTAAAACCTCAGCTTCATTAATATGTGAAGGACAATGTTTTACTGTATATATTGACTATGTTTTTTTCTCTACACTTGAATGACAACAAATTTATGCCTTGAATAACAACAAAAATTCTACCTTGAATGCATGCATATTTGTTCTGTATTGGTGGTGTTTCTATTGTGTAATGGTGGATTTTTAATGACAACGATTTACCATTTTACTTGACTGTGATTTACCCTTTGTAAAGTCAGCTATTATCCTTTTTCTATTGACTGCCTTTCGACAGTTTTTAATGCTTGATAGAAAATTTGTATTTAAAAGACAACAATTATATTGAAGGACAACAAGATACACATTGATTGATAATGATATATATATATATATATATATATGTCGACGTTTTTAAGTTTTGATATACCAACAGAGTTAAAACGAGATATATATACCTGTGTTTTTAAGTTTGATATCCTAGCCGAGACTGAAACACAATATATATGTATGCGTTTTGTTTTAAGTTTGATACTTCCAGTAGAGAATGATAATGATATGTATGCATTGCATTTTAGTTTTGATATTTTCCAGCGTTCTCTTGCTAAATCCTAGCGCTTTTGGATGTTCCCAGCATTTGTTTTTGGTGATAAATTTCAGCGTGATATGTTAGGTCCCAACGAATCTACATTTGTCCGGCATTGAATTTTATGCTCTGTCTCTACACTCTAACCACAACGAATATAGACAACGATGTTGTTGGGCAGAGAGCCCTTTTCTTAGCATTTAAATCCACCTGTAAAATGTAATTTTACACAGAAATTGTTGGGCAGAGTTCCAAATGTGAGAGTTTCATTTTTTCCTTTATTGTTTTGCACAGTATGTTAGTTATGGTTTTATTGATTTTTAGTAATGAAATTTTATATGTTGGAACACAGTGAAATCTTTTATGACAACGCTATAATAGTTGATAGACAACACTATTGACGTTTTTCTGATAGCATAGTTGATAGACAACATTGGTGAAGCGATTCTTTATAATAGCATTGTTGATTTTATTAGATAGGTTATTGTTGATAGCGATTTTATTGGGCAGCAATTTATAGATGTACAACAACGTTTTTTTTTAGTCATAATCAATGACAACATTTATACAAACATCGATTTTTAAAATCATAAAGAATGACAACATTTTTACACACACCTATTTTTAAAATCATGATGAATGGCAGTGTGTATACAAACAACGATTGTTTTTGTGAATGTCTAACAACATTTTTATGCCAAATGTTGAAACCTCCCAGTATCATAATAAGTCAACGGTCATGGAGGTTATGCAAAAGGAATGGGTTATGCAAAGAAACACATTTGAAACGCCCCATTGTGGGCTCATGGGCCTTTTCGTTGGGTTGACGTGTAAGCACTTAGAAATGACCCTTGTGGGCTCCTACATTCAGCCTAGTGCTTTGTCTCTCGGGTGCTACCTTGTGATATGTTACGATTTGGATTGGCTCACGAATCATGCTACCTTGTAATATGTTATGTTTTGGATTGGCCCGTGAATCGTGGTCAATAGTTGGATATTGGGCCTCGGATCTATACAATTGGCTTCGGACCCATACATTTTGGTAGTGGCGTTAAGTGAAATTATGATTCTTGGCAGCAAGCGAAATTGGAAGTAGATTACACTGCAATAAATGCATTGTCTTATAACAGTATGATTTATGGTCAGATTAGAACACTGATAGAGGGTAAGAGGAATAGATAGTGGAGGATTTTACTTTTAGGTAAACTAAATTGATGAAGCCATCTAAATTTTCCTTCCTTAAGGTAAACTCAATTAATAGATTAATGAAGCCAGCTCATGTGTTATTTACTAATGCCTTTATTCATTAAAACATTTCCTAGTAAAGGTAAGGTAAATTAATTCCTTGTAAAGATAAAAGTGAATGAAATAAATATAATGTTGTAAAATGCAAATGACATAAATTATATTAAGCTACCACATGTCATTAAACTAATCAATAATAATGGTAACACGGTCTTGCTATTTTAAATTAAATAAGTGAATCATAATGATGCAATATTGCTTAAAGGGTTGTATGTTTAAAGGGGATGTAGGAAAGCATTTCTATTTTAAAAGGAAGTAGAAAGTATTGTTACATGTTTTTAACTGTAGATAGAGGTTGGATACACGTGTTGAATTAGTTTTATGATGGAAAAATGTTAATGAGATACTTATGGTTGTTGCACAATTCTAAACCTGTCGAAGGCAGTCACCTTGCGCTTCATTAGCTTGATCGTTGGAGTGCTCTCATTTATAGTTTTCATTTTAGGTATGCCTGTTAAGTTTGGACTTCTTTCATTTGGCTTTGTGTCACGATTTGAAGGTTTAGGACTATTTAGTTTGCGCGTTAGCTACTACCGTGCTTGACACATTGTGGCGACATGATTCCTTAAGATGGGATCTGTTAGCTCCCAAAATGAATCAGTCACTATGGTTGCATTTTGTGGTTGATAGCATGGCTATTGGTAGTTTTCTCAAATTTTGTTTTGATTTTTTCTAGTAGCAAAACTTAGGTTTTGATTTTTGTCTTAGAAATAAGACGATCCATAAAGGTCTTCTCTTTAAAAATTTCATAAAAAAGCTTTCAACAGCTAACGCGTGTTTTAAAGATGATGGTTAGCTGGTGAAAGTGGTGATTTCCAACAGCTAAGGAGCATTTCTCATGGGCCGTTAGCTGGTGAAAGCGGCGATTTTCAACAGCCAAGGAGCACTTCTGACGGGCCATTAGCTGGTGAAAGCGGGGATCACGTGTGTTTTCTCCATGTTTTAAAAATCAAATGATGACATGCTCAACCCACGTCATGAAATCATTATGATGCACTGGTGAAAGTGGATAATGATGGAGATTCGGGTTTGCACATCTAAATCGGATTACAAAGCGGATCTCGTTCATAAATGCATGCTTCACGATCGTGGCATTGGAAATGGCGAATTTGAATACATCATCACAGGTGAGGGAGCGGTACTACTTGGATGGTGACATCAAATCGGTCCATCATTTCCCCAACACGCATCACCCACAAGTGTATGATAAGTTTTCAATGTTGAAAGACAGAGCCGAGTGTTTTCAACAACGCAAGACCTCGGGCCAAACAATAGATTGCAGTGTTTGGTGTGCAAAATCGTTTCGGGTTTTGAATTGCAAATGGAAAGGAGACACAGTGGTTCTTTATTAAGAAAAGAATTGGACAGTTTGTCCTTTCTACAGGCGCATCCAGAGGTGCAAAAACACTTCTCAAACGCAGGCTGTATGGGATATGTCGAAAAGCTACAGAACAACTGTCACCAATCAACAACAGAGGCATTTGCTAAAACATTCGATGGAAATAAAGCCTGCGTTGGGTCTTTAGAAATCATCGTGGATGAAGCTACCATCGCTGCAGCAACCAGTTTACCAAGATCAGGCCAGAGTTGGTTCAAAACGACAGCCACCAAGAACCTAAATTTCAGAGCATATTTAAAGGAAGAGTCCAGAAATAATGCATGGAAGAAGAGCATGCTAGTTTCCCATTTAGAAGATGAGTGGTAGGATTTTTTTAAGGGCATCCAACTCTACATAAATTCAGAAGGCAGGTACGACAAACTGATGTTATATCATTTCAAGCTCTTAGACCATTTTACAGGGAAAACTCTCCTAAATCTACCTTTCTTCTTGCACAAGAGCTTAACTAAAGTCTGTAAAAAGATTAGAGATGAACCTCTAAGTATGAAGAACACTCTTTTCCACTTTGGCCTTATTAAATTGATAATCCTGGAGAAGCTGAGACAAAAAGGAAGGACTTGGAAACAATTTCTTTTTTGGGAGGGCTTTGAAACTCAAACTTAGCCCATGAATGAACAAAGGAAAGCTGGAAAAAGGTAATTGACTCCTGAAAGCAGCTTGAGGAAGAGGAGAACCCTTCCAGGACCCCCAGAAGATAGGATCTCTGGTGTGAGATCTCACAGGTAAAAGAAAAAATTGGATTTTGAAACTACTACAGAGCAGCCTACAGAAAAGAAAACAAACATCTTAAACCTGCCATACACAGACTTCGAGCTAGAGCAAGAAGATGAGAGCCCTACCACTAAAAGTCCTGAACACTCCATTGATTTTGCGCAGAATTGTGAGACCTTTACTCACATCGAGGAAGTGGAAACATCAAAGAGCACTAAGTCGAAGAAAACACAGAAAATCAAGAAACTCAAAGAAGTGATCGCTCAACAGGAGGTCTTAGAGAGAGTAATAAAGGAAACATACAAGACTATGTCTGATAATTTCACAGAAACAAATGCTGCATTTGAAAAGATGTCTCATGAAAGTGTCAAGGAAAAGAAGAGGAAAAATAAAATCACCAAAGAATATAACAGTCTATGGTGGTTAGAAAAGTTCCTTAAAAGGAAGATTAGAAAATTGAAGCAAAAGCAAAAGTCACACCCAGATTTGCAAGTGCTAGCTCAGGTTGCTGTGAACATGCAAGGGGATAAAGTAGAGACACACTGAGTTTTTTTGATAGAACCATAGTTTTGGAGGTGAAAATTCATTTTGGTCCAAGGCAGAGCTTTCACCAGCGCACAGGGAAATTTTACAACCAGTTAGCTGGTGAAAGGAAGTGCTTTCACCAGCTAACCAGCGAATCATAAGGCAAGTTAGCTGGTGAAAGCACAAAAACAATTTTTGAAAGCTAAGAATGGAGTAGGGCATTTTTCACAGGTTTTAAAGAGATTCCAGAGCATTAAAGGATTAACAACTTGGTCGAATAATACTCTGCATCAGAGATTCGTAGGAGTTTTGGAAACCACATGCTAAACTGATCTCCTAAAGTGTCGACTATGAGTACTGAAGAAATCTAGCTGCCAAGACAGGTGCCTTTGCCATTTTTCATGACACAACAGATTCTAGAAGCTGAAGAATACAGATGTCAAATTTTTAGATTGAAGACAATTCAAATACTAGTCTAGCCATTAAGTCTTTGTTATCAATTTAATTAGTTAATTTGAATTGCTATTTTTAGATACAGATCCAAGTTTTTTGGATCTTAAAAACTGATTGTAAAAGGCTATAAATGCCTATCTTTTCTAAGAGACAAGGGTTCAAACTGGGATACATTTTTGTGCTACTATATAGACTCTTATGATATAATAAAATTGTAGTCCCCTTTCGTTTTCAATATCATAAATATCCATGTTTCCATTTCTGTACTTCATTTCATTTTATCTTAGCTTATGAAGATTGTTATCTCTTTATTGAGCTCATATATTTGAAGTGAGGGATTTTCTTTCTATATTGTATTAATCCTTACACCCAATTGTATTTGGCAATCAAGATTAGTGTTCTTCATCCCCTCCTTTCAAATTACTTGATCTGATTATTGTTTCCTGAAAGCATTGTTTCTTTAGATGTATGATGAGTTGTCTATTACATTGATTATTAAAGACCCCATTGTTCCAAGCATACCTACACATTATTTTTAAGTTACCAAGCATCCTTAGACTACAACCCTAAGGAGTTTCTTGGAGTGATAACAAATTGGCACCGTGGCCGGGGAAACGAAATTAAGTTCTTCTTTCCTGGGGTACGACATAGAGCTGATCTTTGATGATAGACAAAGATTATACATTTTTAGTTGGTTGTAATTATCTATCTGACGACTCCACAAGTTCATCTTAGCTCCTAAGAGGATCAGTACTAGGGCGAATCCTCAAGAATCACCTATCACACCAGTGTCCAATCCAGAACTAATTCTCAGGAAAGGAAAGACAATTCAGGGTCAAGCTTCAAGATCAGATACAGAAGGTAATCCTCTTTTCAATTCTGGAAAATCTACTACAGAAAAATTTGAGTTCTTTTCAAAGAGCATTGATGAAAAAACAGCTGTAAATACTGTAGAAGAACAAACTCCTTTTGATCAACAGGAAAATACTAATGATGATAAATTGATAGATTCAAATTTGATTGAAAAAACATCCAAGACTTTAGAAAGAAGCCATAGTTCTTCTTCCCTTGAGTCTTTTCATTCTCARCAACAAGAAGATCATTTAAACATTTATACTAGCCTCCTTGTTGTTGAACATCTTCTCCAAGAGCTATCTGCTAAAGGTGAAGGAAATTTAGCTGGACAGCTTGCAAATTTTTACAGAGCCTCTTATCAGACCTCTTTCCCATTAGAAGATTCACCTCTTTTGCATTCCTCCAGTGTTGAAGACTCGAAAAAGAAACCATCACCTTTCTCACCCTTGATAGTTATGGATGCACCACCTCCTTTGACGAAGATGCAACAAATCCTAGCTGCTAGGTATGCACCACTCATATTGCCAAACCCAGTATCAACCATGCCAACGGGAGACTATCATAAGTATATGCCCAAATTCACAGGCGAAGGCGACGTGTCTGCTAAAGAACATATTGAGGCTTTCTACAGTTATGCTGAAAACCTTAATATTGAAGAAGAAGATGTTTGGACACAAGTCTTTGTCCAAAGCCTAGATGGCCATGCTAGGAAATGGTTCAAATAACTCCCTGCTGGTTCCATAGCTGGAATCGAGCAATTGGATGAGACCTTTTTGAAACATTGGGGTGACAGAAGAGATTTTGTATACTGTATCACAGAATTCGGAAACCTAAGGAAACAAAATAGTGAGTCAGTCTTTGATTTCACTAAAAGATCTAACCGGATGTATGGTAAAATACCAGCAAAGATAAAACCTTCAGATGCTTCTGCCAAGATCACATATTTTGATGCTTTTGACTCAGATTTATGTTTATTGTTGAGAGAAAGGAGATCACCAACATTATCTCTCATGCAAGATGCTTCCCTTGAGGTGGAATCAAATATTCTAGCCTCCCAGAAGAGGAAAGGAGATTCTGATAGGAGAAGGCCAAGGGATGAGGATTCCTCTTCATCAAGTGTTGATCTGAAGTTTGATAAAATGGCTAAGATGATAGAGTCTCTAACCTATGAGATATCTAAGATAAATATTGAAAATAAGCATCTTGTGAAGGGAAGAGGCACTTATGATTCTGCAGGAAAGAACCCAAATCAAAATCCCAACAACTTTAGAAGAAATAATCAGCCAACACAGATCTTGCAAAGAGAAAAGAATCCCACTGAAGATCAGAGAATAAAGGTCCCTCTTCAAAATGTTGTGATGGATGAAGACGAGGGTGAATATCAAGAATATGGAGAAGATAACACTCATTGTGTTGGAGAAGAGACAGGGAAATCTTATCTGACACAACACGACTATGAGGAAGCATTGATGACTGAACAGATAGAAGATAATCCTATTGATGATGGCATTTTCACAACAGAAGATAAGAATAGATATAACCTCCAATCTAAATCTGATACTGTCCAAAAGAATGTACCAGCCTCTCCCGAAAAGAGCACAGCCCCTGTTAAGCAAAAAGATCAGACATCAGAGAATCAACAAACAAATCCTTCAAAGGTGAAAGCATCAGCTCCTCCCAAGAAGACTGTTGCCCCTGTCAAGCATCAAACTCCAGAAAGCCAGGCTCTTGTTGAATAGCAAAGCAATCAGGAAGCTCCTTCGAATCAGGTAAAGGTCTCTGATAAAGCTTCTGATAAAGTCCCATATTCGTTCAATTTTGAGGCTGAAATACAAAAAATTAAAATTCCTATTCCTCTAGTCGAGTTAATGAAAAATGAAATGTTCAAAAAGGATATCCTCAAAACTCTAGATCCCCATTCTATATCCCTTTCTGCTGATATCCTCAACATATATGATGAAAAGACAACCATTACTCTGGGCCAAATGATAGAAGACAAAGATGAAAGTTGTCCTCCCTTTTACATCTCTCTAAATATTCATGAGAAAACACTGCATAACTGTTTGTTGGATTCCGGTGCTTCGCACAATTTGATGCCAAAGGCGGTCATGGATGAGCTTGGGATGGAGATCACCAAGTCTTATCATGATATTTTATCTTTTGACTCCCGAAAATTCAAATGTCTTGGGATGATCAAAGACTTGGTTGTAACCTTAACCCAAGCATCCATGAAGACTATGGTTATGGATATAGTTGTGGTTGACATACCTCCTAAATTTGGATGTCTGCTATCAAGATCGTGGATGAAGAGGCTAGGTGGCACTCTTCAAATGGATCTCTCCTATGCTACTATCCCTGTTTTTGGAGGGGTGAACAGAAGACTATACAAGGAATCTCAGTTGGCATATGTAATCAGTGACGAAAAAAATCCATCCAATTATCCTATCTATTCTGTCGACACAGGTATGGGATCTTGTATTTTGCAAATTGATGATTCATTACCAGATGCATTGCTTCTCAGAAAGCCCACAGTTCAGCCCACAGAAACGATAGAGGACAATCTTTGGACCATGTTCTTTGACGGTGCTTGCACTAAAGAATCAACAGGAGCAGGAGTGGTATTGATTTCCCCTTCTAACAAAACTTCTCATTTGTCCTTTAAACTTGATTTTAAAGTGACTAATAATATTGTTGAGTATGAGGCACTACTTCTGGGGCTAAATGCAGCCAAAGAGATGGAGATTAAAAGATTGCAGGTATTCGGAGATGCATATCTGATCATTCAGCAGGTGAATAAGTCCTTTCAAGCAAAACATGTCAGGCTGAAAGCATACAGAGATGAAGTGTTGAGGGCAATTCACGATTTTGCAGATTTTAAAATTTCATATGTACCTAGAGAAATGAATGAATTGGCTGATTCATTAGCTGTGTCGGCTTGTGCTTTCATACCCCCTCTGCCTCATAAATTGAATTACGAAATTCAAGTTAAGTATAGGCCCTCTCTCCCTGATAATGTAAAATTTTGGAAGGTTTTTGAAGACGATGCTGAACTCACTAGATTTCTTGCAGTGATAGATGAGTTTGCAGATTTGTAGATCGATTAGGAGAATGAACATGACAATGAAATTCAGAAGCAAAATCTCAGCACATGAAATAGTCCAGCTGTCTACCAACATAATTCCTAAAGGTTTGATCCCTTTGGAAAGGCTTTTCGATAATAATGATGTGGCTGTTAAATTGGAAAATGGGGAAAAAGATTCAGAAGTTTTTCCATATAATGTAGCCAGTGAACAAGATCCTAAATATGTCAATTTAGGTTCACATTTGACTGAAAAACAAAGGGCTGATTATGGAGAATTGCTAAAGGAGTTTGCTGACATCTTCGCTTGGCAATATGATGACTTGAAGACTTTTGACACAGAGGTAATTCAGCATAAGATTCCCTTGAATAAAGACACAAAACCATTTAGGCAGAAGCTTAGATCCTTCAATCCTTTGTTGTTGCCTAGAATGGAAAGGGAAATTAAAACACTATTGGACGCCCGCATCATCATTCCTCTCAGATATTCAGAATGGATTGTGAATCTTGTACCGGTCAGGAAGAAGAATGGGGAGATCAGACTCTGCGTCGACTTCAGAAATTTGAATAAGTGCTCTAGGAAGGACAACTACCCTCTGCCTAAAATGGAGCATATTTTGTAGAAGGTGTCAGTATTAAAGGTGATGTCTTTTATTGATGGGTTTTCCAGATACAACTAGATTGTTGTCCATCCAGACGATAAAGAAAAGACTTCTTTTACTACTCCATGGGGTATGTTTATGTACGATAAGATACCCTTTGGATTGATGAATGTAGGAGCGACATTCCAAAGGGCGATGGATATTGCTTTCGTTGGAGAGAAAGATAAATTTGTCCTGATATATCTCGATGATATCACTGTTTTCTCGAGTAGCCATGAACTTCATTTGCAACACTTAAAAAGGACATTTCTAAAATGTCGAAGGTATGGCATTTCTCTTAATCCAAAAAAATTAAATTTTTCACTTAAGGAAGGGAAATTACTTGGACATATTGTTTCAGTTGATGGGGTAAAAATTGATCCAAAAAGGGTAGAAGAAATTAAAAATCTGTCTCTTCCTAGATCAAAGAAGGACATTCAGTCTTTCCTTGGGACTATAAACTTTATCAGAAGGTTTATAGTAAACTTTGCAGAACTCACAAAGCATATTACTGCTATGTTAAGAAAGGACTCCGAGGTAAAATGGACTGAAGCAGCCAGACACTCATTCAATGCCATCAAGGAAGCCATCACAACAACCCCTATTTTGATCAGCCCCGATTTCTCCAAGGTATTTTACATTTTTTCATTTTCTTCAAGAGATACAATTGCAGCAATACTCTTGCAGAAAAATGCCGATGATCAAGAGAAGCCGGTTGCCTTCTTCAGTAAGGTCTTGAGGGACACAAAGGTAAAGTATGAATTGTTGGAGAAACAAGCATATGCACTTATCAAGTCATTGAAAGATTTCAGATTTTACATCCTTTAGGCAAAGGTAATAGCTTTCGATCCCTCCAGTTCAGTTAAATATGTGCTTATATAACCCGACATAGATGGAAAACGGAGTAAGTGGATAGCAAAGTTGATTGAATTTGATGTTGAACTTAAACCAGCAAAACTTGTGAAGGGTCAGGGCCTTGCCAAACTTCTGGCAGAAGAAAATTGTAGGCTGCTCGAAATAAATTTGGTAAGTATTAATGCAGATAATGTTCATTCTTCAGAGGATAAAGAAGGTGAGGAAATGCATGTCTCATCTCACCTAGCTGATTTCAAATGGTACAGTCACATTATTCATTTTCTGCAAACTTTATCAGTCCCATCAGATTTGACAAAAACACAAGGAAGGGCTTTCAAGCTCAAAGCCATAAATTTCTGCATCAATGGCAACTTATTGTTTTGGAAAAATACAATAGGTTTATTGTTGAGGTGCATAAACCAAGAATAAGCAGCTAAGGTCATGATTGAGTTCCATAATAGTGAATGCGGGGGACATCACTATTGGAAAACCACTGCACATAAAATCTTAAGATCTGGTTACTACTGGCCATCCTTATTTTCAGATGTGTGTGAGTTTGTGAGAACATGTGACAAGTGTCAATGATTTGAAGGCAAACAACAACTGAAGTCTCTTCCCCTCAAACCTATAGTGGTCACAGGTCCTTTCCAGCAATGGGGCCTGGGTTTCATAGGTGAAATTCACCCGCCTTCTAGTAGTCAGCACAGGTGGATCCTTGTTGCCACCGATTATTTTACAAAGTGGATTGAGGCTATTCCCACCCAGAACGCCAATCATACTGTCATCATAAATTTTCTGCAAGAAAACATATTTGCTAGATTTGGCTGCCCTAAGAGAATAGTCACTGATAACGCTGCTGCATTCAAAGATAAGCACTTGGTGAAATTATGTGAAGAGCTGGGAATTCAGCTAGTACATTCCACTGCTTACTATCTGCAAAGAAATGGCTTAGCTGAGTCATCAAACAAGAGTTTAGTCAGAATTATAAAGAAGCTTCTTGAACAAAATACCAGAGGCTGGGATTCCTAGCTGAAGTTTTCTTTGTGGGCTGACAGAGTTACATGTAAAAAATCAATGGGTACATCTCCTTTCAAGTTGGTATATGGTACTGAATCCATATTTCCTATTCAACTTGCATTGCCAGTTGCAAAGTTTTTACAAGAAACTGATTCCGAACCAAGTGATTTGACTTGGACAATTCATAATTTGGTAGAGTTACAGCAAGATAGAGAGCAGCTTTTGGAAAGGACAAAATTACATCAAGAAAAAATCAAGGAGATCTTCGACAAGAAAGTCAAATCAAATGTCTTCAAAACAGGGGAATTAGTCTTAAAGTGCGATGCAATAATTCAAGAGAAGGGGAAACAAGACAAATTTGAGGCTCTCTCGACAGGTCCTTTTGTCATAACAACGGTGCAGCAGAACAATGCCTTTGTTCTCCAAAATCTTTCAGGCGAGGAAGTAGCAGGTGGCCCTTTCAACGGGCGCTTTCTAAAGACCTATTTTTCATAAGGCTTTTTCTTAAAAGCCCTGTTCTACTTGTGTATATTCTTTTTCAGTTCTGTTTTCTTTGTTTCTATCAATTGAATAACTCCATGCCCAATGGTACTAGCAAAACTATTTTTCAGATTTTTTTTTTAATTTTGTAATAAAGGCTACTGAGTCTAGCTAGATTCTTGGTCACCTCACAGGGAGATGTCCATCCCAGTTGGAGCCAAATGTTAGCTCCCAAAATGAATCAGTCAATATGGTTGCATTTTGTGGTTGATAACATGGCTATTGGTAGTTTTCTCAAATTTTGTTTTGAGTTTTTCTAGTAGCAAAACTTAGGTTTTGATTTTTGTCTTAGAAATAAGACGATCCATAAAGGTCTTCTCTTTAAAATTTTCATAAAAAAGATTTCAACAGCTAACGCATGTTTTAAACATGATGGTTAGCTGGTGAAAGCGGTGATTTTCAACAGCTAAGGAGCATTTCTCACGGGCCATTAGCTGGTGAAAGCGGCGATTTTCAACAGCCAAGGAGCACTTTCGACGGGCCATTAGATGGTGAAAGAGAGGATCATGTGTGTTTTCTCCATGTTTTAAAAATCAAATGATGACATGCTCAGCCCATGTCATGCAATCATTATGATGCACTGGTGAAAGTGGATAATGATGGAGATTTGGGTTTGCACGTCTAAATCATATTGCAAAGCGGATCTCATTCAGAAATGCATGCTTCACAATCATGGCGTTGGAAATGGCGAATTTGAATCCATCATCACAGGTGAGCGAGTGGGACTACTTGGCTGGTGACATCAAATCAGCCCATCATTTCCCCAACATGCATCACCCACAAGTGTATGATAAGTTTTCAATGTTGAAAGACAGAGCCGAGTGTTTTCACTAGCGCAAGACCTCGACCCAAACAACAGATTGCAGTGCTTGGTGTGAAAAATCGTTTCAGTTTTGAATTGCAAATGGAAAGGAGACACAGTGGTTCTTTGTTGAGAAAAGAATTGGACAGTCTTTCCTTTCTACAGGTGCATCCAGAGGTGCAAAAGCACTTCTCAAACGCAGGTTGTATGGGATATGTCGAAAAGCTACAGAGCAGCTGTCACCAATCAACAGTAGAGGCATTTGCTAAAACATTTGATGGAAATAAAGCTTGCGTTGGGTCTTTAGAAATCATCGTGGATGAAGCTGCCATCGCTGCAGCGACCAGTTTACCAATATTAGGCCAGAGTTGGTTCAAAACGACAACCACCAAGAACCTAAATTTCAGAGCATATTTAAAGGAAGAGTTCATAAATAATGCATGGAAGAAGAGCATGGCAGTTTCCCATTTAGAAGATGAATGGAAAGATTTGTTTAAGGGCATCCAACTCTACATAACTTTAGAAGGCAAGTACAACAAATTGATGTTATATCATTTCAAGCTCTTAGACCATTTTACAGGGAAAACTCTCCTAAATCTACCTTTCTTCTTGCACAAGAGCTTAACTAAAGTCTGTAAAAATATTAGAGTTGAACCTCTAAGTATGAAGAACACTCTTTTCCACTTTGGCCTTATTAAATTGATAATCCTGGAGGAGCTGAGACAAAAAGGAAGGGCTTGGCAACATTTTATTTTTTGGGAGGGCTTTGAAACTCAAACTCAGCCCATGAATGAATAGAGGAAAGCTGGAAAAAGGCAATTGACTCCTGAAAGCAGCTCAAGGAAGAGGAGAACCCTTAAAGGACCCCCAGAAGATAGGATCTATGATGTGAGATCTCACAGGTCAAAGAAAAAATTGGATTTTGAAACTACTACAGAGCAGCCTACAGAAAAGAAAACAAACATCTTAAACCTGCCCTACACAGACTCCGAGCCAGACCAAGAAGATGAGAGCCCTGCCATTAAAAGTCCTGAACACTCCATTGAGTTTGTGCAGAATTGTGAGACCTTTACTCACACTGAGGAAGGGGAAACATCAAAGAGCACTAAGTCAAAGAAAACACAGAAAATCAAGCAACTCAAAGAAGTGATCGCTCAGTAGGAGGTCTTAGAGAGAGTAATAAAGGAAAGATAGAAGACTTTGTCTGATAATTTCATAGAAACAAATCCTGCATTTGAAAAGCTGGCTCGTGAAAGTGTCAAGGACAAGAAGAGGAAAAAGAAAATCACCAAAGACTATAACAATCTATGGTGGTTAGCAAAGCGCCTTAAAAGGAAGATTAGAAAATTAAAGCAAAAGCAAAAGTCAAACCCAGATTTGAAAGTGCTAGCTCAGGTTGTTGTGAACATGCAAGGGGATAAAGTAGATACACACTGAGTTTTTTTGATAGAACCACAGTTTTGGAGGTGAAAATTCATTTTGGTCCAAGGCAGAGCTTTCACCAGCACATAGGGCAATTTTACAACTAGTTAGCTAGTGAAAGGCAACGCTTTCACCAGCTAACCAGCGAATCATAAGGCGAGTTAGCTGGTGAAAGCACAACAAGAATTTTTGAAAGCTAAGAATGGAGCAGGTCATTTTTCACAGGTTTTAAAGAGATTCTACAGCATTAAAGGATTAACAACTTGGTCGAAACATACTCTGCATCAGAGATTCGTGGGAGTTTTGGAAACCACATGCTAAATTGATCTCCTAAAGTGTCGAATATGAGTACTGAAGAAATCCAGATGCCAAGACAGGTGCCTTTGCCATGTTTCATGACACAACAGATTCCAGAAGTTGAAGAATACAGATGTCAAATTTTCAGATTGAAGACAATTCGAATACTAGTCTAGCCATTAAGTCTTTGTTATCAATTTGCTTAGTTAATTTGAATTTCTATTTTTAGATACAGATCCAAGTTTTTAGGATCTTAAAAACTGATTGTAAAAGGCTGTAAATGCCTATCTTTTCTAATTGACAAGGGTTCAAACTGGGATACATTTTTGTGCTACTGTATAGACTCTTATGATATAATAAAATTGCAGTCTCCTTTCATTTTCAATATCAGAAATATCCATGTTTCCATTTCTGTACTTCATTTCAGTTTATCTTAGCTTATGAAGACTGTTATCTCTTTATTGAGCTCATAGATTTGAAGTGAATGATTTTCTTTCTGTCTTGTATTAAGCCTTACACCCAACTGTATTTGGCAATCAAGATTAGTGTTCTTCATCCCCTCCTTTCAAATTACTTGATCTGATTATTGTTTCTTGAAAGCACTGTTTCTTTAGATGTATTATGAGTTGTCTATTACATTGATCATTAAAGAACCCATTGTTCCAAGCATACCTACACATTATTTTTAAGTTACCAAGAATCCTTAGACTATAACCCTAAGGAGTTTCTTGGAGTGATAATAGGATCAATGCGCATGTTGATCGACAAGTGCATATGATAACCTGGCATGGAGTCTTGTGCTTTCTGTTGTGGATGTTGTTCGTTGTAATAGACGTTGTTAATTCGTTCTGGAGTGCTTTATTGTGGTTGGTTCTTCTGTCATTCTGCTCTGCTTCTGTTCTGTCCATCATGTTGCTCTTCTCCTCTTCTCGTTCTGCACAGTTCCTTCACTGTATACTATTCCTCTGCTCTCCTTCATGTTCTTACTGTTTACCCATTTTTACATTCAGAACCAAAAAAAAAAAAAAATCACCAATTCGGTCTCATTCATTTTCTTTTATGCAGCCCGTTATGACGGTTCCACTTCCCC
>JASDQU010682993.1:0-36764 GCA_032191745.1 Picea mariana
TGTTTCAGCATCGCAATTCACGGGTTGTTCAGCCACGTGAATTGCGCCCTTTGACTGTGTCGGCCTTGACTGCTAACTGTCAGGGCTCGTATTTCAGCATCGTGGCGGTCTCCACTGTGTCTCAGCATCTGCATTCAACATCTTCCTCCTCGAACCATGTAGCTGCTTCGTGTTCAGCATGTGCGTCTTCGGACTGTGTAGTAGCTTCCGTGTTTCAGCATCAGTGACTTTGGACAGTTCTGTGTTTCAGCATCGGTCTTGAATACTATTCTGCTGATATAGACACTTATGCACTTCTAATCAATGGTTAAGTACGAGAGTGATGTAAAATGTCATGCAAAACAGATTAAACGTGTAGTAATGAGAAAGGGCGTTGTGTACCTTGGAATGATCAGGTGAACTGATAGTATAAGTCTAAATACAGGTGATGAAGGGTATAACAATGGAAAAAAGTATGGGCAAAAAGGGTACATTGTGTGGTCCTAACAGTCTAATTCTTCTGCTCCTGGATATGCCCTAATAACTCCAAGTTCTATGGTTGATGCATCTACCTGCACATGAAATGTCTTTTCCCAGTATGGGAATACTAGTATAGGTGTTGTGACCATTTTTTCTTTTAGAGTGTCCAAACCTCCCTGACAATCCTCATTCCATTGAAATTTACTATCCTTCTTCAACAGTTTCTCCATCGGTGCAGTGATCTGCGCATACCCTTTTATGAATTTCCTGTAGTAGCCTGTGTGTCCCAGTGTTGTTCTCAACTGGCATACTGATTTGGGTGGTGGTAAGTTAACAATGACTGCAACCTTTGTAGAACCTTTGCAAGATCAACCAATAACCCTTGCTTACAGACTATATGTCCCAATGGTATTCCAAAAGGTGTCCCAAAGATGCACTTCTTGATATTTAATGATATCTGACACGGCCTTCATCTTTCCAACATCAACCTTAACACCTCTACATGATATTTCAAAAGACTATAGACTGTCCAGTCATCTAGATATACTTCTAAAAATTGATGGATGAATTCTTTGAACACAACTATGACTGCTCTTGAGAATATTGTTGGTGAGTTCTTCAGCCCAAAAGGCATGACTTTGTACTGGTAGGATCCCCATTCTGTCTAAAAATTGGTCTTGTACCTATCTTCTGGAGCTATCTTGATCTGATGGTAGCCTGAGAATCTATCTATGAATGAGTATGCTTCTTGGCCTCCCACATTCTCTAATACCTCATTTGTGAAAGGGTTGGGAAAATGGTCATGTAGGAAAGCATCATTCAAATTTCTCAGATCAACACATATCCTTATGCCTCCTTCCTTCTTCTCCTAGACTGCCATAGGGATTATCCTTTCTGATTCTTCTAATAGTTCTATTATTCCAACTTCCATCATTCTGTCAATTGCTTCTCTTACTTTCTGCTTATATATTGGGTTCAGTCTATACGGTCATTGTCAGATAGATCTAGCCTTGGTTTTGAGAGGTATATTCATCTCTCCTAGCTCTTCTTCTATGCCTTTCATCTCTCTAAAGGTTTTTGGAAACATGTCACTGTACTTGCACAACAACTCTGTTATTCTTTCTATTGTTTGTTCATCCCAGTAATCTCCAATACTGGCTATTTTGGGATTATCATTTGTCTCAATATTTACTTTCTTCACCTTGATTGGCACAAAAAATACTTATGATGCCAGAGATGGACCTCCCACCTCTCTTTCTCCTTCAATTTATATAATTTGAATGTTGCGTGGGTCATCTTCGTTTGGTGCTTCTTCCTGCACATGATAGCATGACAATAATTCTTTCACTGTTTGTCTATTCTACTGTTGATACTCTGTTATTAGTTCAACCGTTGGTTCCTTAATAAATATCACCCTTATGATTTGTTTGAGTGTCGAATAAATGTTGGGGTTCTCATGTTAAAATGATAAAGTGACTATAAAATTATGTTGTAGTGTTGTCCATTCTACAGTGCCTCTGCGCAGTTCTTGGTCTACATACCAGTTTGTTGGAATTCCTTCCAATGTGTGAATGAAGTGATGAGGCCATTCTTCTAGTGGTGTCATTTTCCATAGTGTTATGCACTTCTCCAAGTGTTTTGCTGGTGTCCCCTGTCCATTGTATCTCTTCATTTCATTGCTTCCTTGTTTCGTGCCAAATCTAATGCGCAGTAGTCACTTGCATTAGTACAAGTGCTTGACTATCTCTTTGTGTGCACCCCACCATCTTGCAGGTGTTTCCTTGAGTGTTATGTCCAGAGCTAAAAGCCTCTGATTTTCTAGCACTTCATCTTTGCATCTTGTTAGGAATTCTTCTAATTCATCCACCCCATGAAAACTAGGAGGTTCTCTTATCTTTGTACCTACCCATCTTACTACATGGTCTATTCTTGCGCACCTTCTTGTGGATACTTCATATAATCTCTGTTGCCAAATATCCAACCCTGTATCTTAGTCTGAAGCACATGATGTGATGGTTCTCCAACTGAGTACTCCATCTACAATTGGATTTACATAATCTTCTTCTCATGCGGTGGTTTTGTATAACTAGTTGATTTCCTCCATGTCTAAGAAAGTGGGTTCTACAAACCTTTCTCCTTCTGATGGGTCTAGTGGCGCAATGAATTTGTACTCTCCTGACTCGAATGTCATATTCCTTGTCTTCAAACTGATTATGGCCTGGTTGTCAAAATCCCAATATAAGACAAGAAATGTTGGATAAGGTGTTGTGCCATCCATTATTTCTATCACTTCAAAATCAACTTTAGTGCGCACTCCATCCAAATCTACTATCAGACCCTTTAGCCCTCCAATTGGCAGAACCCTATGTTGATTTGCTAGTTTCAACTGAACAAGTGAATATCCTAATGTGGTCTCTCCCATACATTGCCATGTCTTCTTAGGTAACACATTTACTTCAGAGCCTAAATCCAGTATAATATCCCCCATGTTGAAATCTCCAATGTTGGCATTCAGTCTGAACTCTCTGATTGTCCTCCTCCTTGTATGCAAGTGATTAACTATTTTCTGCTCTAGCTTTCCCTTTATGTCATTGTTACATCTTTCTAACATATTTTGTAATACTTTAACAGATGATGTATCATTTAGTAGTTTAACGCACGATTGTAGAAAAACCTTTATGGTACTTACTTGTCCTAAGGACTATGCTTCATTAGTGTGATCCAATGATGAAGGCATCTCGTACATTGGTATGTCTTGAGTATGTTGCACAGTTGATGTAGATGAAATGTCTGGCTTCAAGAATTCTTGTCTGGATTGCTTGAATAGATCCTTTTCGTTTTTTGCATCAAATTGCTTCTGTGGTTCAACATTCTTCTTCACCCATTGGTGTTGTGTTGGATCTGGTCTTACTGCGTCATCTCTTGTTTTAGCTCCTCCGCATGTAACTATGTTGATATTTATTCCATCATCCCTTACTTCGACAAAAATCCATTGAACATTCTGATTGTTCTGATTCCTCTTTTCCTGGATCTTTCCCAATAGTGTTGGACAATCTTATGTGTCATGATCTGATGCGCGACAATACATACATGTCATAGGTGGAAGTGGACATTCTCTTGCATAGTGTTATGGTTGTTGACAATTATGGCATATCACCGATCCTATACCTCTTCCAAAGCCTCCTCTACCTTGTCCTCCACCTCTGTATCAAACTCAATCTCCTAGCAGGGCATTGTACTGAGGCACTTGATTATACTGCACGGGATTATACTATGGTTGCGCAGTGTTATATTGTTGTGGCACAGTGTTATATGGGTTTGGTACTTGGTTAAATTGTGGTGCAACTTGTCTTGTCATAATTTTTTCCTACACCCTATAGGTGTCTGATGTTCTTTCCCTCATCAACTCCATTGTCCTGTAATGTTTGTCATCATGGCTTACTGACTGCAAAAGTTGCAATATGAACTCTTAGGCACTGTCTAGTATTTATGCATCATTGGACAATGATATGGATCATGCCCCTGTGTCTTACAGATCTCACACCATAGTTCTCTTGTCGGTAAAGGGTTTGGTAGTCCTATTTCCATGTAGTGCATGAATGTTGGGAACTCATTCTTGTGATGTCCTTCTGTCCTACATGTGGTACACCAAACAACTTATCTTTTTTCCTTACCCATGTTCTGGTTCAATTGAAATGTTAAATTCTTCAAATCCTCCTTCAACTCCTTTATTGTTGGATATGTATTCTGATATTGGTTCTCTTGTAGTTGTAAGGATGCCTACAGAGCCTTTGCCTGAGTTTGAAAATTTTGCTGCCTCAAAGGGTATTTTAGGTGTGGTAGCAGAGAATTCACAAATAGATGTCTATGTTGCATATCGGTCATGACATACTTCAACTTTCCCTTTAATCATTTGAATCTCTGGTCAATCTCCCAAACAAATTATCCTTGTTTCTGTTTGATCTCTATCATCTCATTCATGTACTGATACTCTGAACTAGACTTCTGGAATTAATTTATCAACAGCTTCTTGATATCCACAATTATTCTGGTTGTTCCTAGTTGACTGTTTGAAGCTAAGCTCATGTACCAATCCAGTGTGCGGTCTCTTAGTGTGATAGCTAACTGCACAAGTTTTGTATCCTCATTTGTGATATGCTTTTCTTCCCAGATCCTTTCACAAATGAACAAGTGCTTCTCAGGGTCCTCTGATGCTTCTCCCTTGAATTATGGTAACTTTATGGTGGGATCATGTCTTGCCATTGCAAACTGTATTGGACTAATACCTCCACGCGGTGTAGATCCTTGACTAATTCTTCCTGAACTGGCTCCCCCAGTTGTTTCTCCCTATGTAGATGTACTTCCTGTTGCATTTCTTCCACTGAAATTTGGTTTTCTAAATGGTGGTGTTCTTTCTGGTGTATTGGTCACACATGGGCTTATAGGTTCCACACTGACATTGATATGGATAGGAGTTCTTCTTTTAGTTCCTTCCCTTGGACCTCTTGTCTTCCTTTCATATGTCGTGCACAGTGTTTCCTCAATCTTCTCCACATCTAGAAGATCATCTACCTCTTCTTCATCACTTGCCAAGCCTTCTCTAGTGGCTATGGCTCTCTTCTTATTGTTCATCTTGTATTGGTAGGCTACTCCACTGCGCGTTCTTCCAGATGTTTCCATGATCTGCTTGATCTGGTCTTCCTCCATCATGATTGGATCTAAGGCCTCCTCCTTCTTTCCTTTATCCATCTCTTCCTCCATTTCTCTGTCTCTTGTCAGTGCTCCCCCCCTTCCCCCATGCACATAGGGAAGTTTAGTTGTTTGATGCCATTGTCATTACACCTTTGTTATATAGTAAAATATTTATGGAAGTATACAACGATCTGATATACCTACCTCTAGGTCCCTTTATAAACTCTTGCTCTGTTGCACTATAAGACTTCGCAGTATCCTGCAACAATGTTGTTTAACTATAAATCTACTACGCGTGTAAATTTATTGTCAACTTGTTGTAATTGCATGATCTCCACATAATTCCATTCTATATGTTTGATCTGATTTGTAGGGTGGTTGTATTTCAAACTCAATATCCACTGCTGCAACACATGTGAGAAATCATAGAAAAATACTTCATGCAAGTCACTAAATACGTACTTGTCCAAATATTTACGTGGTGTTAACTTCGAGTTTCTGTTATCTTTCTGTGCAAATTCTAGCTCCTTTGTGTTCAACTAGCTCTCGATATACGCCTTCATTGGGTTCCATGGTCTAAAAATCCCCTTTTATATTCTCATTCTTTTAATGTTTACTCACCAGATCTAACATTCTTGTCATGATTCTTCAACAGATCTCATTCACTCAATCCCATTCTGTTCCAGCTGACAACATAACTATTTGTTGGTTTCTTTTCTCTTGCTACCATTCTTGGGTTGACCCAGGTTTAGGTCTATCATGGTTTCCAACAAAACCATTTTGAAACTATCGGCCCCTCTGGTAAACCAAAAGGAAACATAATGCACAGAGTGCACTGCGTAATCTCACTCGAGATAGTTCTATTAGTAGTTGCAATGCTCAATTGCTTGCAGCCTGGGAATGAGTGGGGATCTGGGATTAAATTCTCTGATCTTCATTTTTTACATTAACATTCAGCTTATATTGAATACCCTATTATTCTTCTTCATGCATGTAAAATAACATATATAACTAGTCATTCACACATTTTTCTAACATTTAATCATTGACAGTAAAGGAAATACACAATATTCAATCACATAAATCATGATCTACCATGGTTCACCCCTCCTGGGCTATGTCCACAAATATTTGGCTTCTCTGCTCTTTTATTATGGTGTTTCCAAAACTACAGTGTCGTGCACATTACAATTCTCCATCAAACAGGTCAAGATCTACAATGAGGTAGACTAGATCACACCAGGCTCCTCAGCTTGTGATCTAACCCTCAATATCTACCTTATTTCCTCTCCTCGACTCAACAAATTACAAAACAGATCGAATTTATAGTCATTCTATCTTCGAAAGACATAGTAACAATGACCAACCAACCATGAACCCCCCGACCTAGAACTCCTAGGTCCCTACTTATAGATGTTTTTGGCTTACCAACCATTACACCTTCTTACCAAAACCCTAACCCTATCATGGCTAGGTCTTCTTGCATGTGTGCCTCACATGCCTTCCTCTTCTACATGTGCATATGTCTTGCACATGCTTCTTTTCCTGCATGTGCGTCTTCGTTACACGTGTTGCTTTTCTTGTATGTCTGTCTTCCTTACATGTGTTTCTTTCCCTCAAAAATAGGCCTACGCCCAACAAAGAGGAGAAGGCCTGAGGTAGACATATTGCAAGGTGAAATCAGGAAAATCAAGCCACTAGATTTTAATGGTGAGCATAGAAAGGGAGAAGAGGTCGAGGCATGGTTGTTAGAAATGAAGAAATATTTCCAGCTGCATGATTAGCCATCAAGGGTAGAGACAAGAATTGCATCCTAACACTTTCAAGGAAAGGAAACTATTTGGTGCGATCAACTTAAGAAATCCATGCACCTTGATGTAATAAGGTCTCATGGAGGCATTTCAAAGGACATTTCCAAGATAAATATTTTTCAGAGCATTACTATGAAAGGAAGATGAAAAAATTCTTTAAACTCAAGTTCAGAAGCACAAAAATGGACGAATATGAAAAGAGGTTATTTGAATTGTTGAAGTATGTTGTCTTCATAAAGGATGAGAAGGAAAAAATCCAAAGGTTTTTGAGTGGGTTACCCTATTTTTACAGTGACAAGATACACTATGATAACTCCAATACTTTAGAGGAGGCCATAAGGAGAGCAAAACATATTTATGAATAGAGCAGGGGAAGGCCAATCTTCCAAAAAGCTTAGACTGACAAGATGAAAGGAAAGATGAATCAAATGAATAAGGGCTTTAATCCACCCTTTTTGAAGAACAACTCACAAGAAAATCAACTCAAAATGATCCTAGGATAGAAGATTCATTTGGGAAAAGGCCAAGGCAACAACCTAGACAATGTTGGGGATGTGAGGGAAATCACTTATATAAGGATTTCCCTCACAAGGGAGAAAGGATGAGGATTTTCCACACCATTCAGGAGGATGAAACAGTTGAAGACATGGGAGGAAACATGCCAAGGCTCTATGCAGCCTTGGACAACAAGAAAGAAAAATATCAATCCCCCATGATTGAAGTGGAAGGAAAAATTGATAACCATCCATAACAATTTTAATTGGTTATGCAGCTAACCATAGTTACATAAACTCTAACATTTTTGAAATACTTCACTTACAAATAAGTAAGCATAAGAAATCTTAGTTAGTTTAGTTAGGCATGGGGGCTAAGAGGAAAATTAGTGAGCTAGTTAAATATTGCTCAATAGACATGAATGGACTTAGCACAAAGGTAGATGTAAACATCATACCAGTGGGTTCATATGACTATCTAATTGGCATGGATTGGCTATAAAAACACCATGTTGTCCTAGACTGTTACAACAAGACAATTACTTGTCTTGATGAGGTAGGACAACAAGGACAAGTTTGAGGAATTCCAAGAGCTGTAGTTGTTATAGAAATTTCAGCCATGCAGTTGAAAAAGAGTTTCATGAAGGAATGTCAAATCTTTGCAACCTGTTATAGCATAAGTTGTAGGTTGGGAAAATCCCGACCTAACCAGAAAATCATGTGCTACAACTATGGGACACTACACCCACTATCACCTCGATGTGGGTCCCACACTTGGGGGGTAACTAAGGTCACTCCTGGGAGGTGATCCCAAAGACCCTAGGGGGAATGAGAAGGATGAAGGAAAGAGTAAGGAGAAGTCCCCCAGAAGGTCAAGTGATGGAAGAATAGATTGGTTGAAAATGGTAGGTGAAGAGAGATAAATGGATACCAAGTGAAGAGATAGTTCCTGATGCACCTGTACTTGCCCGAGACACAAGAAAAAACACCTTTCCAACCAAGTATAGTAATGGATCAGCAAGTTAAGCATGTTGTCCTTAAAATACAAAAGCATACAAGTTATTAAATCAGCAATAAATGTTACACTAAAGCTACTTTGAGATGTTAGATTTACTAGCTAGTTAGTAGGTGAGTTAGGTTGGCAAATAGATAGGTTTAGGCTAAGGATTGGTCAATGGTTTAGGGCTGTCACAAGTCTGAATTTTCTGCAGAAAATTGCAGAACTATGGTTGTCGCTGACTAGGTAAATTATCAGCAAAGTTAGTGGTCAGATGTTAGTGCCAGGTCAGATGGTTAGTGCCAAAAAGTGCGCCCCATCTAGGAGACTTAGTGGCTGAAAAATGAAGGAAAGTTAGGGGCTAGTTAGTGAGATATTAGCACCTAGGGTTAGTGATTTTCTATAGCCTATTGGTTGTAGGAAAAAAATTAGTACAACAATGATAAATTATGGAAGAAAAGGGACGTCCTAAAGGAGGAAAAATCCATAAGGCATCAAGATCACTATCCAAAAGAGAAAGCTTGCAAAGTTTGAAGTTTCATGTTTATCGATGAAATTGTTTTGTATCTCCAATGCAGCTTGAAATTGATTAGTGCCTTAAACTATTGGGTAATGGGGTCAAATATATGAAGAATCTTAGCTAAAGCCTTGGGGGTGTACGCCCTTGTAGTTCCCAAGTATAGCTAGAATCCTTAGGGTCATGCCAAGAGGGTATAGACCCATGTATTTCTCTTGGCAAAAGCACCTTGAACAACAATAGACCTTACAAAAGTTAAGATTGGATAAAATATTTGAATTACAAATTCCCTAGGGGTGGACGCCCTTGTAATTCCTAGGGTTTTTCAAGCCAAAACAAGAATACCTTGGAGGGTGTACGCCCTTGTATTTCTCCAAGGCAACTTGTGCATAATAATCTCCTTCAAAACAAGCAAATGAAAATACCTTGGGGAGGGTGTATTCCCTTATACTTCTCCCAAGGGTTTGACAAGTGACAAATTATAGAATTTAAAGCAAGATAACTAGACAATAAATGCATATTTCTCTTACCAAATTCATAAATAGCATTGAACAAACCCTTATCTCCAAGACTTAGACCATCCACATGCAAGAGAAAGAGATTCCAAGCCTAACACATCACTTTTCCACCACTAGCCAAGAAAAACCAAGACAAGTGCAAAGAGAGAGAGAGAGAGAGAGAGAGAGAGAGAGAGAGAGAATGCTCATAACTAGTGAAAATTTTAGTCCAATAGCCTCTCACAATGGAGAGTTGTGTCTTATAAAATGAGATCTTATGATCTATATTTATACAAAATGTAGCTAACATAGTTTGTCCACATAATATTATGGAAAACACAAGATTAGGGGTCAACAACCCTAATCTTGCCCCTTTACAAAGATAATATTTAAAAATTATCTTTAATTTCATTTTTGCACAAAGAAAACCCTAAAACAAAGGTGATGTCATCCCTTGAAGGAGGACGTTTTGGAAAAATGAGCAAGTTGTTGGAGCTGGGCTACAAAGTAGGGCCTCCAAAGGCCATGTGGGAATCATCTAGAGCCTCTCCACCTCAAAATGCAATGTTTCATGCTCTCATTCATCATCAACCACCATATGCCCCTCAAATGTGATGTTAAGCCCCTACGCAGTGATGTTTTTCCCCTTATGGGCAAGTCTTTTGGCATGCAAAGGGTGGGATATGTCTATCCAGTTGTCTCCCAGGCCTCCAAAAGCATCTCTTTGTCATCTGGCATGTGGGCCTATGTCATCCATTATGTGGGATCCTTTCCCTCATGGAAGCCCAAGCTAGGCTTGTTCTTCCAAAACTATCCACCAACCTGTACCTGCAAGACAAATGGATATGCCCTCCAAGGATCTCAAGTCAAAGAATTATGATGAGTAAATTAAGTCAATAAAAGAGCCATTAAATCATGTATATCAGGACTACATCATACAAACATGTGCTTAAGAAACTAGACGTTTTTCCAAGTTTGGTTGTGGGAGGGTTGGAATGGTACTTCTTTTCAATGGATCAAACCCCCTAAGTCTAGGAACAACCCTATCTGAGTCATGTGAATGAAATGGAATGGATGAGGGAAGTATTCAATGGGCATGGGGTTCATGATATGAAAGGGTCCATAGTATCTCATTTATGGGTTCCTTTGTGGAGGGTGTGCCACTCCTTCGTCCATAATGCATTTTTTCCAAGCCCATCAATTGCCTTTTATCTTTCTTTCTTTGTATTTTATTTCAATATAGCATAGGGTGAGTTGGAGGCCACTGCCCTGGCGTGGTGACCAGATATCGACAGTGTCACCCATAAGTACTTTCACGAAAATGAGAAGGTTGGCTCATGATGAGACCCCCTTTCCCCCAGCCATGAAACTAAGAGCCAGTACCCTGGTGTGATGGCCAAAAATGATAATGTCATACCATTAGATACCCATGGATGTGATAGGTTGGCTCATGATGAGACCACCTATCCTCAATTGATCCTTTAAGCATCTTTATTTATTCTTTTCATGGGGTCCTTATTTTCTTATAGAGAAGCTTTTCATTTCTTTCTCGGGATCCCTTAGGCGAAGCATCTGGAAGGTTCTTTCATTAGGATTTTATCTTTTGCCAGCTAAATCCCCTCTGGGCCTTCAATGTAACAACCTTAATTAATTAATTAATTGTCATAATTAAATATTTGTTTAATGTATATTAGTTTAATTAATTAATTGTCCTGATTAAATATTTGTTGAATGTATATTAGTTTAATTAATTAATTAATTAATTATCATGATTAAATATTTATTTAAGGAATATTGGTTTAATAAATTAATAATTTTCATTTTTTAAGACTTAGTGTATCGGTAGATGGACCCATTAATGAAAAAGGGGATGAGGTGGTTGAGACTTAATGGAGGGATAAGGTGGTTGAGACTTAATGGGGGGGATAAGGCGGTGAATAATGGGGAAGGGAGGATAAGGCAAGGGGGAAACACTTGGGAAGGGGTCTTATTTGGTTTTTGGGTAAGATTTTTAGAGGAGAAAAGGAGAAGGTGAACGGAGGGAGTTTTAGACTGGATATGTATTTTCTGGATTTACTGGTAGCTTGTTGGAGGAGCTTGCTTGAGGAATTTCATAGGTGGCACCTGTTGCTAGGAATTTTGGTCTCGGGGGCCAGGAGACCATAAGGAATCCTGGAGCTAGGGAGCCAGATAGGTTTTTCCTAGCTGGCTGGGAGGTGAGTCAGTTTTGAGTAGAGCTTCAGCTTGGGGACAGAGTTGGGAACAACATCAGTTTGAGGTATTTTCATTATTATGTTGTGTTCATTATTGTTATGTTGTTCATGTTCATTATTTATAAATTATTCATAACAACTATGTTGAATATGTGGTTTATTATCATGATGCTCATAAATTTTAATTCTGTTGAACAAGGTTATATGTTGAATAATGAATGGTTATATGCTGAAAAATAAATTGTAAAGAATTTAGGATAACATTTCTATGTTTTAAATTTATGGTTTTAAGGCTCTGTTTGGACAGGCCCTACACATGGTATCATAGCCCAGTTTCAAAACTGAAACCTGGGCTTGACCACCCATAGCAGAATTTTGTCTTTGTGCCAATTTGGGTTGTTACAATCAACATTAACTAACTGAATAGTAACAGAAAAGCAATGTCTAAAAAGACCTACAACTGCCATATATGCACAATTAAATACAATTCAGGTTGTAACACACCCGTTGCATTATTAGAGCTCTTGTATATTCATTACATGCTAAGGGACAATGTCATACCCTGACCACGTAAACATTAGAATTCAAGACATACGATGTATTACAAACATTGCTAAAACTCATATTGAACAAAATATTGATAAGTTCATTTCAAGTCTTTTAACAGTATTTCCTTAGTGGGTTATAGATAGAACAAGATTTGAAGGGTATCACATGTAGACTTGGCTATCACATAATCAAAGCAACAAGATCAAACTAGAGTGCGAATGGTGCTTCTGTGAGGATTAGGCCAAGCCCAAACGATCTTCCATCAAAGAGGACAAAATAATGGTGGACTGCAACTAAAAGTTGAAACATAGATTGGAAACATCCCTAAAACCAATAGGCCAATGCATTTAAAATATGGAGAAAGACAAAAGAAAGAATCAATACATTCACGGTAGAAACAAAAAAAAAAAAACATAAGACCAATAACCCTTTGGACTAATGTAACAATACTCATTAATGCACAAGGTCAGAAGCCATCGGTTGCCATGAAATCTACAGGGTTTCCCAAAATAGAGATATTAAATGGAAAATACAGAAAGAAGAGAAATCGGATATATTAGGCCAAATCTTATGCAAGAAGTACAATGATCTGTTGAAATCAATAAATCTAGATTTTTTTTGGAAGACATTTAAACAATATAAATTGAAGAATATGTCAATATGGAAATTTTGCCTGTATTAAGAAACGTATCCAAGAAATTTCCTAATCTAGTATAGTAAAAGATAAAGATAGGCTGAAAGAAAACCAATAGCTTCTAAATGAGTTCCAGACTTCAGAGCATTTCAGCATTGCCATACCCTATACGGCTGTACCATTCAACAAGTTGCAAGCAGTCTGATGCATTCCTTCTTAGACAAAAATTTCATAGAAATGGACAGGCTTTACAGATTATAAAAATAAAAACAAAAATAAATAAAAATAAAATAATAAAATAGTCGCATACACAACACACAGGGTTATTTATTAAAACAAAAAAATATAAATAAATAAAAATATATCCTGCAGTCCTAGATCCGAACTTGTTTAGCAAGTAAGCTCATACGAACACAAGTCAAGCAACAATATACCAGCCAATGCCCAAGCACTAGCGCCAAACACAAGAGGGTAACCAAAAAAAAAAAAAAATGAACCAAAGCCCAGCGCTAACGCCTAGCCATGAGGCCTTGCCCTGCCTTGCGAGTTGACAACGCAAGTCGAGCCAAAGCATAGCGCACAAGCACCAAAGCCCAACATCCAAGACAAAGCACCAAGCCACAAAGGAGGAGCCCACAAAGGGGCGTTACAGTGCTCAAAATCGAGACCAAGCACACAAAGCACATAAAAATGGAACTGAGTTTCTTCATTATCTTTTCTGCACGGAGAAATCGAGTGACTGGATTGTCTGCTCTCATACGGTCTTATTCTGAATACACACTATTTTGATTGTGCAAATCACAAGCACCAAACATATTAGTTACCAAAGCCAAGCGTTGAACCCTTCCACTCCAAATGCCTCTCCCCTGCAGTCAACGAGCCAAGCAAACACAGCACAAAGCACCAAAGGCGAGACCAAACACCGAGTCGTAACAGGGAGGAACCCACTTAGGGCCATGCTGAGTGCACTACGCCCAACGCCCGAGTGTCAAGCCTCGCTAACCCTCGTGCCCGAGTCAAGAGGTTGCTAACCCTCGCGCCTGAGTCAGGAGCCAAAGCTCAACACAACACCCAAGCGCTGAGAAGAAAGCCACGATGAGGAGAAGCCATGAGAGACCACGGGCTGAGCGAGGCAAGAATAAGAAAAACCTCGTTCTGGAATTAGAAATTGCAGGAATGAATTCGGGGTTAGGGTTTGTTTAGGGTTGTATAGTTGTTTTTTTTAACTATTATTTTATTTTTGGCTTGAACACGCGGGAAAAGAGGGAGGGGGCACATGGGCCTCATGCAAGGACCCACGATGTCGACTTTTTATTTTATTTTATTTATAGAGTATTTCAAATGTAATTATTTTGATTTTAATTTTTAAATTATTTATTTATTTATTGTTTTAATTAATTAATTTTTTTTTATTGCTTTAAATTATTTTATTTTATTTTATTTTATTTATTTTTAATTTTAAAAGCTTAATTGTTTTAATTCAATTTAAAATTTAATTAATTTGAAAATGTATTGGTTCTAAATTGGTTTAGAATTTTAAATTGAATTATTTCACTTAATTAAGCGGTTAATTAAAGTATGTAGGTACCTAGTATTAATTAATGTTAATAGGTGATTAATAATATGAGTAATTAAGTAAGTGATTAAATGTTAATATGTACATGATTAGGATACTAATAATAATATTAAATTTTGGATTGGATTATATATGTTGATTAAGACTATTGAAACTTAGGTTAAAGTTTAGTCTAGGTTAGTAGGTTTTTAATAATTAATCAACATTATGTTCAAGATCACCTTACCTAGTTTTAAAGAAAATTTTAAAGACTTAGACCAGGATAAGTAGGAGGGGGCTTCATGCTTACTAGGAAGGTAAGTTAGAGGAATCGGCGAGCGTGGTACAATGCTAGCGTAGCTACCAGGCGAGGGAGTCAGTAGTTTTCTTAGGCGAAGACATTGAGCTTAGATTCTTTAACCCTGACCTAGCCACTTCCCCTAAAGAGAGTAACGTTTGTTTACATACAGGTAAAAAAAAAACTTACGCCTAACCTTGTTTTCAAGTTTAAGTTGCGCAAATGTGAATTGCCCTAGACTCTCCCTAACAAACTTTTGGTTGATGCAGATTCAATTATACAAGATGGTTAGGACTCGAGGAAATCAAGGCAGAGGGGCATCATCGCAGGGACCACCAAAGCCGCCACCACCATCACCTGAATTAGCTCTCATTCTGCGCTCTTTTGAGGCCATAAATGAGACTTTAAAGGGGCATCAGCCAGCAGGGATCGAAGTGGAGCCCCCACCATATGGAATGGGTAATCCTAAAGCATCAATAGATTCAGGGGGAGGGCCTCCACCCGAAGACATAACTAGAGAACTGCAGAAGATAAAATTTCCAAAGTTTGTTGGGGGTCATGCCAGTGAACATGCAGAGGCATGGTTGGAAGGAATGACACGATGTTTTACCTTAAGAGACTATGCATCCACTTCAAAGGCGAAAATAGCCATCTTTCAGTTAAGGGACAGTGCCTTGAACTAGTGGGGCACCCTGGAGAAGCAGTTGCACCTTACACCAGACACCATCTCTTGGGAAATTTTTGAGGAAAGGTTCCGAAGGAAATATCTACCAAATTACTACGAGGAACAATAAGTGGGAGCATTTCATGCTATAATATAGGGAAACAGGACCATGGAAGAGTACGAGATCAGGTTCATGGAATTGGTAAAATATGTTTCATACATGGATAATGATCAACGATAGGAAGAACACTTTGCCTATGGGTTAAACCCTAAGATAAGGGCCATGGTACGGATGTGGAAACCGTCTTCAATAGAGGAAGTAGTTGAAAATGCATGTTATGCTGAGGAACACATGAGCTTAAATGGAGGTATGTGATTGACCTTTCCACATCATCCTAGATTCGTGGGGAAGGCCCCTAGGACCTTCTCCAGGGGAGGGATCTCTAGACCACCTCCTTATGGAAATAGAGTCGCGCCAAGGACAGTTGCCACAGGTATTTCAATGGCAGCGAGTGTAGCATCTCGTTCATCACCAACGACACAGGCAGGTTCACGACCTTCTCAGGGAGCAACTGGTAGGGGCAGGGGTTTTAGGGGAAGGAACTCATTTCAGAGACCATCACAGAGCAGTGCACAGGTTCAATCTCATGTTACATGTTGGGGATGTGGAGGACTCCATTAGCAGCGTGACTGCCCAGAGTTGCAAGTAGGATTTGTGCATAGAGAAGGAAAGACCCCGATGGGAAGAGCAAGTCTAAGCCACCAGATTTATGCAGTAGTTAATAATCACCAGGCAGAACATCAATCCATGGTGGTGCAGTCATCGGGTATGATAAATCATATCAATCTTAAAATTTTATTTTATTTTGGTG
The DNA here is from genome assembly GCA_032191745.1 of Picea mariana. NCBI lineage: Eukaryota > Viridiplantae > Streptophyta > Pinopsida > Pinales > Pinaceae > Picea > Picea mariana. Next base: position 16,253 of record JASDQU010682993.1, read on the forward strand.
CTACAGATAGTTTTATTTCACCATCTGCACTAGAAAAGAGTGGGTTGGCAGCCTACGAGCACGATGACTTTAAACAAGTCAAGATGGCTTCGGGGGAAAAACAAGTGATAGGACCTAGCGTTTATAATTGTCTAGTAGACCTGGGAGTGTGTACTACCAGGTTAAAGGTATATGTCACTGCTCTTGGGACGTATGACCTAATCATTGGAATGGATTGGTTAGAAGTCCATCGAGCTATGGTAGATTATTTCGCAAAAAGGGTGCTTTGTCTTGACGATGAAGGAATGCCAGTAGAGATCCACGGTGTATGGAGAAAGGTGTCTCTACACTTTATCTCAACTATGAAGGTTAAGCAGTGCATGAGGCAAGGGTGTCGACTATATGTAGTGGAAGCAGTGAATGAAAGGAAAGGACCCTCCTTGGATCAGTACCCAATATTGTCAGAGTTTAAGGATGTTTTTCCGAATGAGTTGTTGGGGTTACCTCCTGAGAGGGAGATTGATTTTACTATTGAGCTAAAACCTGGTGCATAACCAATTTCCAAGACTCTGTATAGGATGACAGTGCCAGATCTTTGTGAGTTGTAGATGCAGTTGAAAGAGCTACTCGACTTAGGGCTAATAAGGCTCAGTGTCTCACCTTGGGGTGCACCGGTAATATTTGTGATGAAGAAGGATGGTTCCTTACGAATGTGTATAGATTACAGGGACTTGAACCATGCTACAGTGAAAAATAGGTACCCAATGCCACAAATAGATGATCTCTTTGATCAGATGAAAGGAGCAACAATATTCTCAAAAATTGATTTGCGATCAAGGTATCACCAATTAAGGATTAAGGAGGGCGATATTTCTAAAACTGCCTTTCGAACTTGATTTGGGCATTATGAGTTGATTGTAGTACCTTTCGGATTGACCAACGTGCCAGTAGTATTCACGAGGCTCATGAACGGTGTATTCTGGAAGTACTTAGACCATTTTGTACAAGTCTTTCTAGATGATATCCTCATTTATTCCAAGGACGAAAGAGAACATGAGGAACACTTGCGAGTGGTGTTGTCCTACCTTAGAGAGAACAAATTGTATGGGAATTTGTCGAAGTGTTCCTTCTTCCAGAAAGAAATCCACTATTTAGGTCATATCATTTCCGGTGAAGGAATCTCTGTGGACCCATAAAAGGTAAAGGCCATTATGGAATGGCCAGTGCTGAAAAATGCTCATGAGGTAAGAAGCTTCATGGGGCTAGCAAGTTATTAGCGGAGATTTGTGAAAGGGTTCTCTAAAATAGCGAAACCCATCACCACTTTATAGTGCAAAGGGGTCAGATGTGAATGGACAGAAGAATGTGATAGTGCATTCATTGAGCTTAAGAGGTTACTAACTAGTGCACCAATTCTATGAGTGTCGGATATGGAAAAGGACTTCACAGTCTGCACAGATGCCTCAAAGCAAGGGTTGGGGGCTGTGCTAATGAAGGATGGAGGAGTGATAGATTATGCATCAAGGAAGTTGAAGAAAAATGAGGAGCTTTATGCTACTCATGATTTAGAGTTGGAAGTTGTAATGCTAGCTTTGAAACTTTGGAGGCACTATCTAGTCATGGGCAAAAACTTTGAGCTTAAAACGGACCATGAAAGTTTAAAACATCTCTTCACTCAAAGGGATCTTAATGCCAGGAAGAGGCGATGTAGTGAGTTCATGAGTGGGTATGATTTTTGTATTTCATATATCAAGGGAAAATAAAATGTGGTCGCAGATTCTTTGAGTAGGAGACCACGTGTCTTCTGCTTGGTACCCTTAAAATTCAATCTGAGGGAACATGTGTTGACGTAACTCCTTGGAGACAATTGGTATTTAAAGGTTACTTCAAACCTCAAGAGTGAGAGGTAGTGAGATCCAAAGTATGATGGATATAGCCTGGAAGCAGATGGACTATTAAGATATCGAGGAAGGATGTACATCCTTCAAGGTGGGGATATTTGAAGCATCATACTGAAGGAATCCCATAGAGAACTTTATTGTGTGCATCCGGGTGTGAAGAAAATGTACGCAGACATCAGGAGGCTCTTCTTTTGGGTAGGCATGAAGCGCGATGTAGTCCATTTCGTCACCAAGTGCCTAGAGTGTCAACAAGTGAAAGCTGGCCACCATCACCCAGCAGGTCTCCTACAACCACATGATGTTCCTATGTCCAAGTGGGAAGTCATTTCTATGTATTTTGTTGTGGGGTTGCCGCTCACATCTCATAGACACAATTCCATTCTTGTGATAGTTGATAAGTTCACCAAGAGTGCTCATTTTATTCTGGTTAGAGACACTTACGATGTCAATGATGTGGCACGCGTGTTTGTAAGTGAGGTCATCCATTTGCACGGGATACCCAAGAAGATCATTTCAAATAGGGACTCCAGATTCACTTCTAGGTTTTGGACAAGTTTGTAGTCAGTGTTGGGGACTCAGTTTAACTTAAGCACAGCTTATCATCCGGAAATAGATGGGAAAACTAAGAGAGTAAATCAGGTTATGGAAGACATGATTAGGATGTATGTTATGGATAATCAAACCCATTGGGAAAAGTACCTACCTTTGGTAGACTTCACCTACAATAACAGTTTTCATAGCTCCAACAGAATGCCACCCTACGAATCTCTGTATGGAAGGCCATGCATAATACCGTTGAGTTGGGAAAGATTAGAAGACCGAGTAACAGTTGGGCCAGAATTTATTCAAGAGATGGAGGAACAGATGATTCAGATTAGGCAGAGACTAAACAAAGCACAGGATAGACAGAAAAGTTATGCGGATGCACTCAAGACTGACCAAAGTTATAAAGTGGGAGATCAGGTTTTCATTTGTATCAGACCCAATACGAGTACCATTCGGTTCGGGAAGGGGACAAAGTTGTCACCTTGATTTATAGGACCATTCAAAATCCAAGAGAAAATTGGACCCATTACCTATCGTCTCGTACTTCCACCCCACTTGCATAAAACTCATAATGTTTTTCATGTATCTATTCTATGTCATTATGTTGTTGATGAATCACATAAACTAAATTGGAAGGAATTGCAAGTATCGGATGCGGAAACCCTCACGGTAGAACCGTTATGCATATTGGACCATAGAGTCAGACAACTCAGGAACCTTCTGGTAGACCAAGTTAAGGTCCAGTGGGACAAGTTTAGTCCAGGATCTGCTACTTGGGAGGATGTCAAGACATTATGACAAGATTATCCCTCACTTTTTTTACCACCTCGAGAATATGTTTCTCGAAGGTTGGGTGTATGTAACACCACCTTTTGAATTAGGCATCTAGGATTACCTAAGGCTTAATCACCTTTATTTTCTATTCACCGTGAAACTATTAATGATACACTTGAAATTTTAAGACGTATGAACCTTTATGAATGTTTAAATATTATTTGAATGATGATGGATATGATGTGACCCACTATGTGAATGTAAATTCTATGAATGTTTAAATGTTATTTGAATGATGATGGATATGATGCGACCTACTATGTGAATGTAAATTCTATAAATGTTTAAATGTCACTTGAATGATGATGGATATGATGTAATCTATTATGTAAATAAAATTTTTATGAACGGGTAACGTTAATTGAATTATGGAGATATTATGAGATCTATTTCCAACTTGAAAACTTTGATATTTAAGTTGTTGGTACGTGGATACCAAATTGAGATTATGGTTGTATGCAATTACATGATGATAATGCATAGATATGTATGATTTTGTGTTATAGACTAATCTGTAGGTCATTGGTCTAATGAAATAGCCAAGGGATAATGGTAATGAAAGTGGATATCATGACCACCGATTGAGAAACAATATGGTATGAATCTTTGTATATGAAATTATATTGGTTTGAATGCGTTGCTATGTTATTTGGACCAGTGTAGGATTTCAGGTGGTGAGAATGCCTAAAACGGAATAAACGATGAAAAAATTCCCAGCAACATGGCGCCACTATATATTCCATTGTAGGGTGTGGGACCTAGTCCTATTAGGAGGGGTGAAGGAATTTCCCACTGTGTATCCTCTGAAACCTGGAGTCATGGGAGGACGGTGTTAGCTCATGCTCCCCTAGACATGTGATGATGACTGTCAGTTGCCTACTGGGGAATCTTGGTCAAGATAGTGACACTTCTGCTTACGGGTTCTATTTGGAGTTAGATCAATATAGTTGCTGCTCCAAGATAGTCTAGCAGAGGAAGGATAGGAATGGAAGATGGAAGTAAGTTAGGGAGGAAGGATGAATAGAAATAGTTGAGAGCGTATGGAGATTTGTCTTATGGTGAAATTTATTGTTTTTCCTTCTGAAAAGAAAATGTGTATATATGTATATTCATAATTACTTAACTAAACTACAATTGTCTAAATAAACGTTGTTGAGATAGATTATGGTAATTAAGGGATTTCGCAAACAATTGATTGGTTTATTATCTTTTATCAATTGAATAGTCTTGTTGATTGGATTGGATGCATACATAAATTACTATAGAGGTGATAGTTATTGTTATAGTACATGCATGAGACTTGTATGTACTAGCTACACATGCATTTCTTGCACATGTACACTAGTATGTATGAGTTTTCTTGGCTTACTTACTGATAATGTTGTTTATTGGATATGAATGTGTGAACCATGTGTCATTTCCCTTGTATCATAAAATACTTTAACTTCGGGACGAAGTTTCCTGAAGGGTGGGTGTATGTAACAACCCTAATTAATTAATTAATTGTCATAATTAAATATTTGTTTAATGTATATTAGTTTAATTAATTAATTAATTAATTGTCCTGATTAACTATTTGTTGAATGTATATTAGTTTAATTAATTAATTATCATGATTAAATATTTGTTTAAGGAATATTGGTTTAATAAATTAATAATTTTCATTTTTTGAGACTTAGTGTATCGGTAGATGGACCCATTAATGAAAAAGGAGATGAGGTGGTTGAGACTTAATGGAGGGATAAGGTGGTTGAGACTTAATGGGGGGAATAAGGTGGTGAATAATGGGGAAGGGAGGATAAGGCAAGGGGGAAACACTCGGGAAGGGTTCTTCTTTGGTTTTTGAGTAATATTTTCAGAGGAGAAAAGGAGAAGGTGAACGAAGGGAGTTTTAGATTGGATATGTATTTTCTGGATTTACTGGTAGCTTGTTGGGGGAGCTTGCTTAAGGAGATTTCTTGAGGAATTTCACAGGGGGCACCTGTTGCTGGGAATTTTGGGCTCGGGGGCCAGGAGACTGTAAGGAATCCTGGAGCTAGGGAGACGGATAGGTTGTTCTTAGCTGGCTAGGAGGTTAGTCAGTTTTGGGTAGAGCTTCAGCTTGGGGACAGAGTTGGGAACAACATTAGTTTGAGGTATTTTCATTATTATATTGTGTTCATTATTGTTATGTTGTTCATGCTCATTATTTATATATTATTCATAACAACTATGATGAATATGTGGTTTATTATCATGCTGCTCATAAATTTTAATTCTGTTGAACATGGTTATATGCTAAATAATGAATGGTTATATGCTGAATAATAAATTGTAAAGAATTTAGGATAACATTTCTATGTTTCAAATTTATGTTTTTAAGGATCTGTTTGAACAAGCCCTACATTCATCCCCTTCTTCCCATGAAATGAGGAATGGTCCCTTCTAGTGTCAATCTACCCCAAAATACCAAGAGATGACGTCAAAAGGGGAAATAATGATGGAAAGTGGTAAGTATGGTCGGGAGTGGCACGATGACTCATCAAAGGAAGCTCCTAGAAACACCCCATCCTAAGGGTGACAATATACTTGAGTGCCCCAAGCCAACCACCAACATTTAAACAAGGTAAAAGGCATATTGTCCAAAGCAAATGTCTCATAATAAAAAATAACCGATGATACACAAGCTAGAATTGCTCAAATATTAAAATGATACCCACCATCATACCCAACTTGTATTGCATAAAGGAAGACCCAAGTGACTTGTGGTGGCAAGCTAGTGTGGACGATGACCAGGTGTTGGATCATTGTGGTGGCAATGTGGGTCTCTGGCTATGAAAAATGATATTGTTGGTCATGTGGTCTCTTGACACTCCATATCTGCAACCTGAGGGCCTCAAGACATAATCTCCTTAGTTATCCACAAAATGGGGATAACACAACCCATATGGAAGAGGAAACTAGAGATAAAGTGGGAAGTATTGTAGACCATCCAATATTGAAGTATTTGGGAGATTTTTTGGGGGAAATCCCAAGACTTCCACCAAATACAGACATTGATTTATCTATTGATTTGGTGCCAGGAGCTTCCCTAGTGTCCAAAATGCCTTAAAAAATGGGCACAATATAATTAAAAGAGTTGTGAATGCAACTCAAAGAGTTGTTAAAGAAGGGGTATATACACCCAAGTGTGTCACCTTGGGGTGCACTGGTTCTTTTTGTGAAGAAGAAAGTTGGAACCTTAAGGCTGTGTATTGATTTCAAATAGCTAAATAAGGTCACCATAATAAATAAATATCCTTTGCCAAGGATTGATGATTTGTTTGATCAACTAAAAGGGGTAAGAATATTTTCAAAGATTGACTTGAGATTAGGTTATCATCAAGTGAGGATAAAGGAAGAATAAATATACTAACAAGAAATTGTCCAAAACAAGATACCAACATTATGATTTTACAGTAGTGTCATTTGGTCTATCAAATGCCCCAACTTTTTTCATGTGCCTCATGAATGGAGTGTTCAGGGAACACCTGGACAAGTTTGTGATTGTGTTCCTAGATTATATACTCATCTACTAAAAAACAGAGAAGAACATAACCAACATTTAAGAATGGTGTTGCAAGTTTTAAGAGAGCGCAAATTGTATGCCAAGCTAAGTGCATCTTTTATCAAAAGAAGATTAATTACTTGGGGAATATTATTTCAATAGATGGGATAACAATTGATCCCAAGAAGACATAGGCCATTAGAGGATGACCAATGCCAATAAATGTGACAGATATCAGATCGTTCATGGGTCTTGTGGGTTATTACCGAAGATTCATAAAAGGATTCTCAAATATTGCAAGCCTAATCACTTCTTTCCAAAAGGAATGAAATTTGAATGGACTTTTGAGTGTGAAGAGAGCTTTTAATAGCTGAAAGACATTTTGACAAGTGTGCCAATATTAAAGATTTCGTATCTAGATGAAGATTTTGTGGTGTTCTCTAATGCATGCAAGGAAGGGCTCGATGGAGTCCTCACTCAAAAGGATCATGTGGTCTATACGAGTCCCAAAAATTAAAAGAGCATGAGAGGAATTATGCTACACATGACTTGGAATTAGCAGCCATTGTTCATGCACTAAAAATGTATAGACATTACCTCATGGGGAGAATATTTGAGCTAATGACATATTGTTGTGGTCTGAAACATTTTTTTGGTCAACCAACATTAAATACCAAACAAACTTGATGGCTTGAATTTCTTAGTGAATATGACTTTGAAATTAAACACATCAAAGGAAAAGAGAACCAAGTGATTGATGCACTCAGGGAGAGAGAGCATGACAGAGGCAAGGTATATGTGTCAAATGTTGGACATTGTGTTCACACTTCTCACAAGTTTCGCGACATGGGTTAACCCCCTCTCGTGGATCCTAACTTCGGTGATTGTGGCGAAGACTAACACATGTGGGTTTTGGTCCAACGATAATTGTAGTCCAACAAATGGTATCAGAGCGACATGTCTCGAGTTTGAAACTGTTGTTGGGAAAAACACCCTATGGACTAGCAAATAGAGTTCAGACTTTGCATGCAAATTTGACCAAATAGAAATTGCTTTCTACCTACATCCTTAGATTTCAATCCCCTTTTCTCAGTAAATGCATGGAAAGATCCATCTACCTTGTTACCGGCGTTTGATGTCGATCCTCCATTGTGCTTGATTACTTGATCGCAATGCTCCTTCCAAAGATGACCTGCACTCAAGACAAACAACAACTATGCATGCATGCTACTTCTATACTAATGGGTTAGAAATCAAACATAAACTAATAAAACCATAGAAAGTTCATGAATTGGGACGGGAAAATCATTCTATTTATTACTTAAAATGAGTCAACTTACAAAATTTGAGACCAACCACCACTCCTTGAACCTGATCCTGGGCTCCTCTTCTTCTGTCCTTCAACTGCATTACTTTAAATCTCCCTTTGCATTAGGAAAGGCTAAAGGGTTGGGACAATGGATTACGTAAATGGGTAGACTTTCTTTGCTATATTTTTTCCTCCTCCAAATGGTACCCCTAACCCTTCTTTTATAGGCTAGAAGGAGCTAGGTTTTTGGATGAACCCTCGGCCATGCATGGTCAGGAGTTTCAGTTAACTCACCCATAGCTTTTTGTTCCGTCGGCAACTTTCCTTTTTTTGTGCTTTTGTAGGTACACGCGGGCTGTTGTGAGTTAGCCAGTGTGTACACGCATGTAGTAATGGGTTAGGGCACATGGGCCTTTACACAAGAGGATTTCCAAAGAGTTGTTCAACAGAGTTCTGGAAAAGAAGGGATATGAGTTGGCCTGATGCCAAGTAAGCATGTGTGGTGCAATTTAGGGTTATAACAGATGCCCCCTAATGTGTGAAGTCAGAAGAGCATCTGATGGCCGAAATACATTACCAATCTTTACTGATGTGCCGAACGATTGAGCCCAAGGATCAGGAACCGGGAGGTGTCGTTTGCAAAATAACAAATGTCTCACTAAGGCGGGCATACCCATGCTCGGGATAAAATAGAACCATGGCTACCAATCAAATACATTATAGATCCATGTCAAATAACTATAAAGAGTAGCCGCGAACAATACACAACGGAGCTACATATCGAAATCAGAAAGATATACATATAGAGTATCCATCTTCCAGAAGTTGATTCGACCCGATGGCTGGACTTCAGAGCTCGAGCAACAACTTCAAAATATTCCAAAACTCGAGTAGGAGTGTAATATGAGTGTACGACTGCACTACCCAGAGGTCTTCGACAACTCGTCGGTCATGGACTTGATAATCTTGATGGTCGGACTGAAGGCTTCAGTGATTTCGAACAAGGACTTGATTGGATGTTCAGGATGGCCGGGTATGCGGAAAAGAGACATTTTGCAGAGGGGTCGACTCAGGATTAGTGACAAACTTCCCTTGGACAATAGCACGACAAGTGATGAGACTCAGGCAAAATATATGTTAATCATAAGTCTACGAAGCAAGAGGCAACACAAACTCTCCATATGTTTAGAAGAATAACCAAACGGTGGAGGACACAACTCTATAAAGCGAGAAAAGCTTCCTAAGGTCGTACTACATCCCATAGTATGATGATCAAACAGACATATGTGCTTTATCCAAGGGAGACTCATTATGCTTCCAATAAAGAAAATACTTTTCCCATCCTCTTTTTGGGGTATATTTGATTTTTTTTTGTTCTTTTTTATAATTTTGAAAAAAGAATAAAGGAATATTATGTTACAATGGAGGAATGAGTATTGCAAACATACAAGCTCAAGGCACAAGGACAAGACTGATGTTCTGGTAAAATGATACTCGGGAAAAATCCTCCGGCAGCCAAAGGTGTTAAGACGCAGAAGCAAACTGTCACAAGGCTGGTGGATAAGGTATGCAAATGCGGTTGATAAAACACACAATGGTAATGTCCTTCGATGTAAGTTTAACGAGCCCAAAGAAGGTAAGGTCGGTGGTTTTTCATATTTAGAGAGTCTAAAAAAACATAAAAGGAGACTCCATTGGGGTACCTTTTTCGAAGATAGTCTAGTCGGTTCGAAAAAGGGGTAAACTAGCACCGATTAGACGTCGATTCAAAACCATTTTAATGAGTGTGACAAGGACAAGATCACTCGGCCATTTTTTCACTTTTAAGGAGTCTGAAAAAAGCTTAACTATGGACTCTGTCAGGAATATTCTTCTGGACCAATTTAATGAGTGTGAAAGAATAAGGTCACTCGACGATCTTTTCAATTTTAGGGAGTTTGAAAAGAGATTAAATATGGACTCTGTGGGGGTTTCTTTTTCATAAGTTTAGTCCCTCAGGCCCGAAAAATGGATAAAATTATACCTGAGAGTACTCTTCTAAAGAACGGAAGTTCCATAAAGTATACCTTTGTTCGTACAGTTGACCGTCCAGACCGAAAAAGGGGTAAACTACCACCGAACATACGTGACTTTAAATTTCAGTTTAATGAGCGTGAAAGGCCACAAGATCGCTCGACGATCTTTTCATGTTTAGAGGGTCTAAAAAGGGCTTAAAAGGAGACCCGTTTAAGGAACATTCTTCTGGACCAATTGAACGAGTGTGAAGAAACAAGGTCACTCAACAATCTTTTCATCTTTAAGAAGTCTGAAAAGGGCTTAAAGAAGACTCCATAATGGTTACTTTTCTTAGTTAATCTGGACGAGATCGAAAAGCATAAATGCAGTCTCGCCGGATGTTTCTTTCGGATCTTAAAGTGAGCTTGAAAAACAACAAAGTTAGCTCATGATAGACTCTTTGTGGGTCAATGCCTGGCATCTCCTCGGGGGAGCTGTATGCTCTGATGAAAACATTGTCTATGATACCAGGGGTTCTGGAGATATTGATAGGTATCGTTTCAGAAATGGTTGAAATATTACCCTCAGCATAGATCTTGTGTGTAGCTAAGGGATTAGTATGACAAGACCTATCTCCAGTCATAATCACGGTGAATTCTCCTACTTCGATTCAGATTAACTCTGGGAGGAAATATGATCTGTGATGAAGATCTTCCCAAGGTTTGTTAAGACTAGTCATTGCTTTGATTACTGCTTCGTCAGAGGGAAAGACTAAGTCTAACAAATCAGGGTTAGTGAGAGAACCATGAGCCCAAATAGGCTCTAGAAGTGGATCTAACTCTTGTGCAGGAGTTGAATCAGTGTTAGCTGAAGCTTGCTGGACTAAAAAGTACACTACTTCAGCAGCAGACAAGGGCATGGACATACCTGGGTGCCCTGTCTCATCCATCGTGGCTGATGGGGAAGGAAGTATCGACAAATCATTGAAGTAAGTCGTGCGGAACGACGAAACTTGAAAAATCTCAACCTTATGGTGATTGGATATAAACTTGATATCGCCTTGAGGGGGCAGGTAATCGAAGGTCCCCATCAAAGATGGGCACAAACCAGCCCATACGTTGACGACACCTTGTTGAGGATTATCAATCATCGGGACCGTGGATGCCCCCAATGCAGGGTCAGGTCTGGAGAAAGGCAATTGATTGATGGTCACTATCCGTCCCTCATGTGGAAACAATAAGACCCAGAAAAACTGTAGCAACCACAACTTGCATGGCATAAGTCCAACTCCTTCCTAACAAGAGGTTATAGTCGAGGGGAGCATCGACCACCTCTACTTTGACACACACGGTCTTCCCTCCTAACTGCACGGGGAAAGAAGGAATGATACCATGTGGTCAGAACGAACGACCGTCGAAAGCGGTGAGGAGAGTAGGTGACAGAGACAAAACGGGCTGGCCAATGGCCTTCCAACATGCCAATGACATAACGCATGTCGAGGCACCCTCATCAACCACCGTGCATAAAATATTTCGAGTAAAATTTTTCATGGGATAAGCCACTACTATTTGAAATGCTACGTGGTAAGGCAGACGAGGTTTTAAGTCATTTGTATCCAACATGATTGTACCTGGATTACAAGTCTCGGTAGATCCTAAAGCGGTTAACAAGGCTTTCCTCTAAGAAGGGCAGCTTTGGAGGACCTCCAAAGTGGACATCGCACAAGGGGTTTGTGATAAATCTTCCACCACAGAGTAGTTCTAGGTGGCCCTTGCATTTGGGTTATGAGAATATTTTTTAAATGCACCTTTTGGAATGCGTGTCATTGATTCTCCCAACGTCTTCTCAATCTGTAGAGGAAGAGATGGGAGATCAGCTTCTTTACCCTTCTCATAAGCGATTGGTTTACTATAGTCATGTGCTCTAGTCGATATGAAAGTATCACCCCTAACCATATATACGTTCGCAGGTGCGGGGTTGTTCGGAGGTGGGCGGGTTTTTTGGCTACCCCCTTCCATCCTTGCAGAGGCTTGAGTTAGATTTTGCCCATGTTGAAATGGATTAGTCAACACTGCCTATTGTTGATGTGCGAAAAAATTTTGGGCCTCTGCAAGTCGAGGACATAGATGGGTCGGGTGGTCTTCCATGCACAAGTTGCATGGATACCACGCCTTCCGTTTTTCAGTGTTGTCCCCGCCAGCATTATCGTTGGTTTTTTTACCCCCCTTACCCTTCTTTCATTGTTTTTTCTTCCCTTCAGGCTGTTGGGTGGCCTTTGGGTTAGTCGACTTCACTATGTGTACCTCCGACGTTTGGGTAGGGGGAGCAACCAAAGAAGTATTTTGGCTAGCCACTGTGTGTTGTATGGATAACTATTGCAACTTATTTGTCAATTGCTCAGCGGGCTTCGTTTGTGCTGAACCGACAATACCATTGGCATGCGGTCCAGCTCTCTATCTAGTTTTATCTAGTATTGAACATGGTGCATCTGGCAAGATGTTGTATAATAAAACAGACTAAGAATAGATGAGCTCAAACTGTTGAGCCCTCATGATGGAGTCTTCTTCAGAGAAAACTCTGGATGTCGCGACGTCTTTGGATAGCTGCGGGACCAAAGACTTAAGGAACCACTCAAGTAGCAATGCTGGTGGGACTGGTACTTTGATTAAACTCTTCTGGTGTCTCCATTCTCGGATGTGATTAGAGATATGGTCCGCTGTTGTATTTTTGAAATTGGCAAGAATCTCTGTGCCAGTGTCGTATCTCACAAGTAACTGGATATGGTTAAGGAAGGCCATCACCAGTTCGCCAAAAGAAGAGTATCTTGAGCAATCGAGCTCGATGTACCATTTCGCGACACTCCCAATGTGAGTACGTTGAAACAATCACAACTGTACGGAGTCATATTTCAATGAGTTAGATGAGAACCAAAGATGAAAGGTAGTCACATGATCACCTGGATCTTCATAGGCTTGGCCTCGAACTTTGGAATGTCCGAAGGAAACTTCGTCGACATCAAAAGGCCAACGCGGATCGTGACAAATGGGGTCATTCAACAACCTTGTCAAATCTGACAAGTGTAAAGTCGTCAGGAATGGTAGTTTGGGTTGCTGCTGATAACCTGGGAAAAAGGGTCCTAGAGTTTGAATGGCACTAGGTTGTTAGGAAAAGTTTGGCTGCTGGCCCAGATTCAGGTAGAAACCATGGCCCTGACCAGCGTAAGGATTTTGCATCTATGGAGACATCATCGACTGATTTCCCAAAAAGGACATAGAGTGTTGGGCATGCATTGTATTCGAAGGACTTTGGGAAGGATTACCCCATGCCGGTCCCGTGGGGATAGGCATAGTAGTCTGTCTGGGGTTCCATTGATTATGGAAAGAATTACCCTAGAACGACATTCCGGAGGAGGGAACGGATCCTTGCCCTGAATTCCAAGGTCCTGCTATGTGTGCCCACTGTGCAGGAATAGTACCCTGCGCAGGAGTAGATTGTCCAAAAATGGGGTTGCTCCCAATCAGGAAAGCGACTGACGAGAATGTTTTGTTACCAAACGTTTCGTTCCAAGAAAATGGTGTTGAACCTACCGACATACTATGCTAAGGTGGTCCCTAACTCCCCGCTCCAAATAAACTATTGTGTGTAGGTTGCCCAATGGATTGTTGATGCGAACCACCGAGCGAAGGGGACGAAGGAGGGATATGACCTCCTGTGTAAGGAAAAGCGTTAAAAGGGACAAGAGTTCCCCCAAAGTGACCTTGTAGAGGAGCGCTAGAGCTCCTTGCCCCGAGATCCAAAGACTGTAAAGTGGAGTAGGTTAGTACAGGACTTGTACCCGAACTAGGCATACCGTATGAGAACGGAGGGCCNTGTGGTGACAACCGTGGTGGGAATTGAAGAATTCCCAGAAGAAGTAACAACATTTGTTTCCATTGTTGTGTGAGGCATTGTCTGGCGTTCATGAAATTGGATTGGTACAGTAAATGGTGCCAAGATATCATTGGTTGGGGTTTCAACCGAGCCAAGAGAAGTTGCTTCAAGGTTCAAAATGGTTGATTCCTTCGGGGTTTGTTCGGGCACAATGGTTTGTAACCCGGTCGCTTCAAAAGACCCTTGTTGGTCTAGCTTCTGCCTTAATGGTGGCGGGGGTGGCTCCAGTGTAACTGGCAGCAGGCCAAGAAGCCTTCGTGACCGGGGGATCTTGGGATCCTCCACTGTGTGAGAAGATCCAAGACACTCTAAGGCAGTCTAAACGTTCAAAAGTGACACACGCTAAAAAGAAGCCCCTAAGAGATAAGACAAGCAATCACTAAATTATTTGGAAGAAAAGTTACAACAACCAACACTAGAGCAACTTACTGGTGCAAGTGCAACTCGAAAACGGAAGCACCCTCTGGCTATACTCTTCAAAGCATGGCCCGATGTCTGTCCTAGGTACCGTGGTATACCCCCGCAGTCACCTGTGTATGTCCCTAAAAATATTGGCAACTAGGTTGCCATCACGCGAATAGTCACCAGGATGGTCCAGTCGAAAGTCAGGTAGACCACAATGAGCAGGGTATGGAGCCTGAAATGTGTTAAGGATATCGAGAGAAAATGGTCTGGAAGACAACTGACGACCTCGAATAGATTCGAGACCCATGAATCCCCATGGAAAATGCAAACGACGGAATCCCAAAACAAGCCCTCTATATGTGTTCTCCACTACGATTGGTCCAGCTTTGGAGGGGTTATCTCCGCTACCTTCCCACATGCGACCTCATGTTTATCCCCTGTGTTATGGGGGGTCCCAGATAAATTCCATGAAACTGGACTTAGACACTCCCTATCTCAGACTCAATGTTTGGTTTTGAATGGCCTTGAAGAGTTTCCTCTCCAACCTAATCCAAGGCCCTAGTCCTGAACTAGTTTGTGAACCCTACAAACAGAAAAGTCTAGTAGATTTTAAAATTAGCGTTGTTTTTATGGCTTTGTCTTACGTCAAGGGGTATGAGGGTGAAACTAATGATGTGTAAAAGACGAAAGCAAAAAATGAATAAAAAAGATGGAAACAAAACTTTTACTAAATGAAAAATTTCAACAACTTTTCACAAAGAAAGATTTTAAATTTTTCTAAGATTTTGGACAGCAAACTCAAAGGAATTTCACTCGACTATGAGCTACTTATGATCTAAGTGAACTGCAAAAACTTATGAAATAAAAGACTTCTCCCTAGCTAATGATGCAGAAACACACTCTTCAACCAAAGAAGAAAACAGAAAGAGATTTTTTTTATTATTTAAGTGCTAATAAAGCAAGAAAGGGAAAATATCGACAAGCAAAAAACCAAGAAAAACAATTCTGGCTTAAAGCACAGATCGCAAAGAATCAGATTAAAGAATCACACAATGGCAATTGTAAAAATAATGACTCTCGCGCTTGTCTAAAAACCATAAGAAAACAAAATTTTTATTTTTTATTTTTCTGACAACGTTTTAAATGAGAAAAAGCAAGCTAAGGCTAAAAATAATCCTAAGCTACTATCTGTTCAAACATAGATTCAAACACTTGAGAGGAATACTTCTTATCAAAGGAGGGGATGACTTCCCCACCCTAAAAAAAAAGTAGCCTGTAAAAGCACGCGACTGTCGCTCAAACCGAACGTGTGCGAACGCGTGCTGAACAATAATAGAGGGTGTGTACACGCGGGCTTACCTTGTACAGGCCGTGTGTATATCTAAACTCTAAGGAAAAATATGAAAAAAGACAGACCAGACCAGGAAGAGACCTCTGGTATTGATAACCAGGATCCCTTGAAGACTTGGATACTCTTTCTAACAGAAAAACAAATAATGCAAGGAAAAATAATAAGGCAAAAAAAAATCTGAGATAGAACTGTTAGCAAACAAGACTCAAACAGAATTCCAGAAAACCCCCTGAGAATGTGTGATTCTGACAAGGAAGAGGAGGACTGCCTCTGAGGTTCTCTAAACTCCTACACGCTACTACTATCTCTACAGCTAGCGTTCACACGCGGACAGTAAGAGGATAGGGCGCGGGTACACGCGTGTAGGCCTGGTGCAGGCCATGTGTACCTCTGTGTGTCCCAAAAAACATAGTCAAGCAAAAGTAAGGGAAAGATGGTATGGAAAACTAGACTCCCTGCTAGCTCAGACCTTACAGAAATGAAAAGAAAAGACAGGCAAGAAAAAACTAGTCTTTAAACTACCCAAAAACTAAAAAAAAAATCCAGGAACCCTAAAGAGTATTCTCCCCAGTATGGTCGCCAATTATGTTGTTGGGAAAAACACCCTACGTACTAGCAAATAGAGTTCAGAATTTGCATGCAGATTTGACCGAATAGAAATTACTTTCTACCTACATCCCTAGATTTCAATCCCCTTTTCTCAGTAAATGCATGGAAAGATCCACCTATCTTGTTACCGGCGTTTGATGTCGATCCTTCGTTGTGCTTGATTACTTGTTCACAATGCTCCTTCCAAAGATGACCTGCACTTGAGACAAACAACAACTATGCATGCATGCTACTTCTATACTAACGGGTTAGAAATCAAACATAAACTAATCAAACCATAGAAAGTTCATGAATTGGGATGGGAAAAGCATTCTCTTTATTACTTAAAATGAATCAACTTACAAAAGTTGAGACCGGCCACTGCTCCTTGAACATGATCCCGGGATCCTCTTCTTCTGTCCTTCAAATGCTTTGCTTTAAATCTCCTTTGGCATTAGGAAAGGCTAAAGGGTTGGGACAATGGAATACGTAAATGGGCAGAGTTTCTTTGCTATATTTTTTCCTCCTCCAAATGGTACCCCTACCCCTTCTTTTATAGGCTAGAAGGAGCTAGGTTTTTGGACGAACCCTCGGCCATGCATGGCTGGGAGTTTCAGTTAACTTGCCCATAGCTTTTTGTTCCATCGACAACTATCCTTTTTTCGTGCTTTTGTAGGTACATGCGGGCTGTTTTGAGTCAGCCAACGTGTACACGCGTGCAGTAATGGGTTAGGATGCATGGGCCTTTACACAAGAGGATTTTCAAAGAGTTGTTCAACAGAGTTTTGGAAAAGAAGGGATATGAGTTGGCCTGATGCCAAGTAAGCATGTGTGGTGCAATTTAGGGTTATAACAGAAACTCGACCAACATGCACTAGGGGGGAGATTGTTGGACATTGGGTTCAACGCTTCCTGCGAGTTTCACGACATGGGTTAACCCCCTCTTGTGGATCCTACCTCTGGAAATTGTGGCAAAGACTAATTTGGTCTAATGACAATTGTAGTCCAACACCAAATTCAAGAGAGCTGGAAAATGTAGATTTTAACCTTGTACAATTATTTACTGCAAACAATTTTTCAATAAAAGAACAAAAAATATAAAATGACAAATACACACATTACAAAGATATTTTTCCCCTGGAAACTCAAACCGGGAAAACCAACATATTCTATATTCATCCCCATCATACAATGTTTATAATACAATATAGATATAGGAGCCAACGGCATCCAAAACCATAATCCAATGACATGGACTAGTCAACAACCCTAATTCCTTAACTGGAAATAGAAAACCATCGGAAAAAACCCATGTTCCCAACAATGGACACAAAAACTGAGGCGACATGAAAATCGAAGCGGCACGAAAATTGAGGAAAAAAAGGTGACATGTTTCCCAAAGAAAAAAAAATTTGGGGCGTTGCCCCCAAACCTCTGCAACCCACGAAGGGGGCACCTAGTGCCCCCCCCTCAAACCCCCTCATGCGCTCGACGCAATGTAGCCAAACCTAGTTCTATTCATGCAAAGAATATAACATATACCCAACAAAAAATACAATGCTAAGGAAATGCACAATGTACCATATGTTGGGCACCCAAGATATCAAAAATCAATTACTGTTGTAAGAAGCCAATACTAGACGACCCAAATCTCCTATCTATTTTCCAACACATGTATGCTATTTAAGGTATAATCCTCTCATAAATCTATGAAATCGAAATTATTCATTGATTTTAGCTTTTACAGTTGAAACTCTAAAATTTGCAGTTATTTTTGTTTTTGCGGATGATCCGGATTTTATGAGCAGAATGAAATAAATACAGATTATTAACATGTTCTTAACACAAAATAACAGAGATACATTAAAATTTGTTTTCTATTCAATAACGAAATAAGTTCAAACTATAAAACGCAGCGGAAACAAGCTTGCTAGAATGGTGGTGGCTTATCTCTGAGAAGAGATGTGACGACTGCGCGCATTCGCAAGAAGAAGATTATAATGAGGATCTGAAGGCCTTTTTACAAGAAAAAATAATTCCAAAAACCCTATACATCCTAAAACCTAACCCTAGCAGATGAAGTGCTAAAAGTCATGTGGGCCCCGTTTGGGTAAGTTAGTACATCAACTTCCCCGGGTCGTAACTTTTTCATATGATCTCTGTTTTAGGCGTGTGATAGCCCGTTGGAAAGGTATCATCGAGGAGATTCATTTTGGGGGATAAATCATTCATTTTGATATAATTTCAGATATCGATCCCGAAAAACCTTCATTTAGGCCCTCAAAATGGCCCTGGAAGTTAAAACTGCTAAAAATAGTAAATTGCCAAAATTGTCATAAAACTATTTTGAGCCAATTGGAAAAGGTGGGTGGCCACCGATATCCATATGGATCAATCCTCCCTCCTTAGGAATCAATGGTCTCCATTGCATTGAGGTCCCCCATCAGATGAGGAATTTTCTGTTGAATTTGGCCCCGGGTGAGCCACTTGCCTTAGTGCAGGAGTTGCCCTGCTTTGACGACTCGATAAAGTTGGATCTTTTGTTGTCGAGTTCCCTTGATCTGTGTGTCCACAATATGATCATTGGATGCCTGTTGTATGTAGTCAAGGTTGAGCTCTATTGGTGTCAACTGTTCTGCTACTTCTGAGGTGTCCAATAATGGTGGGAAATAAGGGCGAAGGAGATCCACATTGAACACTAGGTGCAGGCCAAGGAAAGGAGGAATGTTGAGCTCAAAAGAATTATCCCCCATGGCCTTGGTGATAGTGTACGACCCATAACGGAGTGGGCGAAGCTTCCGATGGGGTCCTCTAAGGTGTTCTTTCTTCAAGTGCAACCAAGCTTTGTCTCCCACCTGAAACTTATGTGGCACCTAATGTTGATCATGGTGTCGTTTGTACTTGTCAGTGGACTTCTGTAGGATAGCCTGAACCTGTTGGTGGATGTTCTGGATCCTCTCAATGAACTGGGTGGCTTTTTCAGCTTTAGTTGGAGCAGGAGATGACTCGGTCGAGGTGACCGCAAGGGGAAGTGCAACATCTATGGGACCCAATGGTTGGAATCCCAACCCCACCTGAAAGGGGTTGTGGTCGGTTGAGCTATGTAGGGCTTGATTGTAGCTATGTTGGACATAGGGAAGGCTCTCATCCCATGTGCGAGGGTGNCTCGGTTTGGCCATCTGTCTGGGGGTGGAAGGCCGTGGATTTGGTGAGCTTGGTGTCTAGCAGTGACCAGAGGCTCGACCAAAATGTGTTGAGAAATAGACTGTCTCGATCTGAGACAATGGTTTGTGGAATTCCAAAATGTACCCAGACTCGTTCAAAGAAGAGCTTGGCAGTGGCCTCTGTTGTGATGCTCTTCTTGCAGGCAACCATAATCGCCATCTTAGAAAAGCGATCAACAACCAAAAAAACATAGTCATTTCCCCGCTTGGTGGACGGGAGGCCCGAAATGTAGTCCATTGAGATGAATTCCCATGGCCTGTTAGGAGTAGAAAGAGGGGTGTATAGGCCCTATTTCTTAGTGCTCGATTTGGCAATAGCGCAGGCAGTGCAGGACCTGATATACTTGCTGACCTCCTGTCGAAGTTTCGGCCAGTAGAAATGTTTTTGTAGCATTTCCACTGTCTTTTCGACGCCAAAGTGTCCTGCCACTCGGCTGTAGTGGGCTTCCTAGATTATCTTCGCTCGCTCACTTGATGGAACACAGATATGGCCCAGACGACGCAACAACCCATCCCGAATATGGAAATTATCGACAACTTCGTTTGCACCCAACATTTGGTAGGTGGTGGCGAAGTCAAGGTCTGTCTCATAGAGTTGGGGCCATCCAAATGTCTTATGGCCGCAAGAGTCTAGCACCGTGGTGAGTGCCATGATTGTTGGTCTACTCAGGCAATCAGCGACGCGATTGGTGCATCCTGTTTTATACTTGATATTGAGGTGGATTTGTTGCAAGTATGTGAACCACTTTTGATGGCAGCCATTCTACAATTTTCCCTGTGTCTGCATGAACTACAGTGGCTTATGATCAGTGTGGAGGACTATCTCCTTCCCAAGAATGTAATGTCTCCACTGGCGGTAGGCTTGCACAATGGAGTACATTTATTTGTCATAAGTAGGGTACTTACGAACAGTATCTGACAGTG
>JASDQU010682994.1:6501-19922 GCA_032191745.1 Picea mariana
ATATAAATAAGAGGCAAGGGTCTCTCATTTTAATTACACTTGAGCATATTGAATATCTAAAAGTGATTGAGGTGACCAAAGGATATCTAAGGCGAATTTCAGAGGGAAGGTGAAGTAAAGAAGACAGAAATTCAAGGGAGGATAATTTTTTTTTATGATGATTTCTAAGGTATGTTATTTATAGGTCATCTCACCATTTTCACAATAACGTTTTTTATAGAATGATTCAGACTGCGAAATCTGTAGGATGTTGAGGAAACATATCCAAGTAGCTGTGATAAAAAATTCAACTTGTGGGTCGTTGTATTTTTGGAGTTACACTCCGTGGAAAATAGGGTTTGTGGCTAGTCCTGAAACTAGTCTAAAACATGTGTTTCGGGTAAAAACGTCATAACTTATCCATAACAGATCCAAATTCAGTAATACCAAATGTATTAGTTAGAGTATAGTCTATAGTATTTTTTGTACCATTTTCATATCCATACAACAAATATTCCATGCGGGGCACACTCTACAAGTTTTCTCTCTAGAATAATCCATAATTCAACAAGGTATGCCATTTCTGCTATAACTCTGTTCCTGAGAGGTTCCAAGTAGTGAAACCTGGAGGAATTGTATAAAAGACACTTAAGAACATTTTGTACTATTTTCAGATCTTTAATCATTACAGGTACATAGTTATGATTATTTCAAGTTAGGGTTTTTGACTAATCCAAAATTAGTCATGTGAGACTAAAGTAAAGTTTGATGAAAATGCTAGTCTCTTGTTGTTAAAGTTAAGGAAGGTTTTCAAGTATGTGATCATATACACCAGGTCTATTACAAAATTACAAATCGTATTTGGATGATGAAATTGATGAGGGATTTTGGTTGAGGTACATGTTGGGTACATGGTTGAGACAAGTAGTTGATGAGTTGGCATATACATGAGGTGTATAGTTGATGGTGTTGGTACATCTTGATGAGTCATAGTTTATGTGTATTTGATGCATGATTGGTACATATTTGGTGCATGGTTGATACACTCGTTGATGGTACGGATTGAGGTACAGGTTGGTGCATGGTTGATGCACTTGTTTATGGTACAGGTTGATTACAGATTGTTTGGTATAGGTTGTTACAAGTTGTTTGGTGCAGGTTGATTGGTACAGGTTTACAGCAGTGTATATCATAGTGATAGTGTGACAATGGTTCCATCATTCTACTTCTATTTCAAGGCGGTTGGACGGGACAAGCACATGTGGTTTTAGCTAGAGAATATAGGGCGTTGTATCATCCTTCTAGTTGTAGCCATAGAATTGGGGAGTTGGAGCTTCCCTCAGGTTGTAGCCTGAGAAACTAGGGGGTTGGAGCCTTCTTCCAGTTGCAGCTGGAAAACAAAGGAAGTTGATGCTTCCAATGAATGTAATTCTTAAAGACATATAAGAAAAATTGTTCTGTGGTTTTCTCCCGCTTTGGGTTTCCACATAAAACCACTGGTGTAATGTGTATGTGTATGATTGGTCATTTGTTCATTGTTTATTTAATCTGCAACTATTAGATGATAATGCTACATTGATATAGCACTTGCATTTTATGGTTAAAATTATTAAATTTCTCTATTACTGATTCACCCCCCCTCTCAGTAATCCAACACTATTGTACATCCTATGTGTTAACATATGGCTCCACAAGGGATGGATACCTCCATGTGAGGCTCCAAGAACATGGTAGTTCCAATACCTTATCCATTGATCCTTGCAAAAAAGAGACCTAAGAGATCCTTTGCTCATTTATTGAAATATGAAAATACTCTCACACTGGAACCTGACCACACTATGCAAACTGAATGTTGTACTGAAACTGAAAACCAAATACTTGCATGGAAAGCTTATTTATGCACATTCCTACTCCTACTCCAATCAACTGAATTGTTGCTTGATCAAGTGTAATCAGCTTTCCAATGAAGCTATAAAAGCATCTGACTGATGAAATGTAATCCGTGTTTGTAGCTAAGTAAGAATACATGAAGAGAGCATATCATGAACAACAAAAATTCCACAAAAAACATGTACTCACAGCTGCAAATTAATGAGATGCCCAAACTTGCAACATTTGGGATCTGTGGAAATGACGAATCTAACTAATCCAAGAAAGGAAATTGCATAAGTGTTAGATTTTCTGCAATTTGATTTGTCTGCAAAACTGAAAATTATTGTAGGTTGATATCACTATTGATCACATGTTGTTCAATATTTGTTGCAGATTAAAGTACAAGAATGATGAATGTAGTCTTGTTGATCTCCAATGGTAGTTGTTGGAGTAATTTCTTTGAACAATTATGCTCATCTAACTGATTTTCTACAAGGAAATATTCAACTTGTTCTTTATGACTGAACAAATCTCGCATATTCCTTTTGGAACTACACTGCCTCTCCTGAGATTTTTTTGACTCATGATTACAAATATTAATTCTTTGATCTTCACAAATTAGTGGTTGTTCTTGGTCTTCAACATCACTGTCTCCATAGTGATCAAACAAAGGTGTACCATTAAGGGATATAACTTGAGAAATATGCTCATAATCTTTTTCAATGATGGGCTCATTGTATGATCCTACAACAAAAGTCTGTTGAAAAGACACTTTCTCTTCTTCATAATCAACAAATGGAGTTTGTTCAACTTCAAATATGTCATAAAAAGGTTGATTTAAACAGTGGTTAACATGATCTACTATTGTTTGATCTTGAAAAATCTCTTCAACCATTTCATGATCATTTTTTTCTTGCACATGTCTATCACTTATTTCAAGATCTGAAGACTCCTTCTTTAAAAATTGTTGATCTTGAACATGCAGTATGAAAGATAAATGCAAGGGATAAAAAAATTGTAGATCATGACCATCTTTTTCAAGGTCCTCTTTAATAGAAGAGTTTAAAATGTTTTCTTTACAAACTAACTCTTCTTTAATTTATGTTTCATCAAGACCTTCATAAAGTTCATCATAAGAGGAAACATCTACTGTCCTTTGAGCTCGAGGTTCAGATTTTTCACAGCAATATTCAATAAGAAGTTCAAGTGGAAAGTACCTTTTACAGTGTTTGTTGAATGCATCATGGAAATATCTCAAGGAACATATGCTAGAAGAAGGAAGAGAAAAATACTATTCTTGTGCATCACCCTTTAAAGAGTACATGAACATTTTCATCAAAACATCCTCATGAAGTATGCCTAGTTGATCCATGCATTGATGAAATGTAACAAGATTTTGGGTAGGATTATCCTCCTCTGCTTTGAAAACATGAAAATAATCCATCCATTCTGATGGAGGAGGTACTAGATTTGGAAAAATAGGGACAATTGAAAATTTGAGAGGTGCAAACCTCCATGCCAAGATAGCCTCCATGGCATTTGTCGTCCTGAATCAGTGAAGTCACCAAAAAATTATTTCTTCATGGAGTGGAGTCGCCAAGTGAAAAGGTATGCATTATGTTCTTTCACTAATCCCCGCTCACCATCAAGAACTGGTAATAATCTTTGTCGTACAACCCAGGGAAGATCTTCAATTTTGTCCCTAACAATGACGCCAAAAATGTTAGCACTAGAAGTTGTTCTTAGACTGCTTTAAGAACAAGTCTAATACACATCACAATTTGAAAAATTTAATAAATTTAAATTGGGTGGATCAACAAGAATGAACAAGAAAGAGGGAAACAGTCCAACTGTAGATCAGTGATCTACCATTGGGAATGGAGTCAAAGACACTCTATAGATTGAAGGAAATCAAGCTAAATATCAGGTTAAGAGATTATATGATCATGATTAGAAGAAAGGAAATTTAACAAAAGAAGAATTTCTACTAAACAGATATCCTCTCTACATAATAGATTGAAAAATGCTTGAACATAAACAATGATTAACAGGCCAACTACAACAGATCATTTGCTGCTTAGGGATCCATTAATAAAAGGAAACCTTTAATCCTCAAAACCTACAATATATTCAATCAAGAAGATAACAAAAGAAATGGAAAACAAAGAATACAATCTAATAAACAACTCTCATGAATCTTTAATGGAAGAAATGTTGATTACAAATAGGCCCTAAGGCTTACAAATAAGAAGCTAAACTTCTCCTCCAACTCTCTCCTCTCTTGGATCATGAATCCAACCCTTTCTTCCACAAAACCACTATTATATATAGTGTATCAATCCTTACTACTCTAAAGAGGTCAAATCCCAAATGGTTGCATTGGATTCCCTTTTCTCTAGGAGTTGTTACAACAAGGTAAAACAAAAAATCCACCTAGCTCCTATTTTTTTGGATCTTGTCTATTGTGATAAATGCCTTTTGAAACAGATCATGCTGCTTGATTTGGTAATGGAACACATGTCCCTCATGTCCAAATACCTCCTAGGAAACCATTTCAAGCCCCTCAGATAGATGGCATCCTCCTACAACTCATATTTATCAAACTTTTAGAGTTTGCAACGCAATTTCAGGATTCACTACAAACTTTCCTGTAGATGATGATTTCAATGTTTCTCCCAAAAAATGAATTGGGTTAGGCTGATTTTTGGTCAGCAAGTCCAATATACTATTATTCATCTCCACAAAAAAATTCTGAAGAATCGAGGTCAAAATTTAAAAGTTATGATGAAAAAATGACTCTGTCGTGTACTAATTCGCTGCAAACTGTCCCAAAATTACCAGTTCACAATGCCTTTGACAGCATGCGCTGCAAAATTTCCTGTATGTGCCTTTTTACATTTAAAATTTATTTTGGCTTTTAAAACTTTGACAACAAGCTAAGAAATCCTTCCAGAACCTGCTACAAACTTCTTGGAACATGAAGTAACTTTGGAGAAATCATATGAATATGGTAACCTCATCTGAAGACCCAAAATCATTACTCATGTTATAATCATATGCACAACAATAGTTTCGGGATAAACATGTTGCAAGTAGGAGGTGAGAAAAGAAGAACATAAATCCAACTTGGATGAGGTTGCAAACAAGCAGAATTTGAAACAATTCTGTGTAAAACAGAGGGTTTGCAGCGCACTTTGTTAAGTTCGTAGTGCAATTTGGACTAGTTTTTTATGACAGGCTTGCAAGACTTTCCACGTCTGAGGAGAAAAATGATTTTTGAAAGGTTAAAACCTCGGACCTAAATGAATCTCAGTTGAGGAGGGTTTTCTCTATCAGAAAACAGAGGGTTCATAGTGGCAGTTTGTTTGCAGCATCATCAAAAATATAGTGGATAAAGTTATTGTTGCAAGAGGAAACTGCAATTTGCTCTTTTTGCTATAATATAACAAACTTGAAGATTGCCAAAGTTTAGGATACCAATATTGTAGGAGTTTGATAAGTGCAAAGAGTTTGCAGCGCACAAAAATGTAACAGTTTGCAATAATATACAATGGTTACAAGAAATAAATATAATCTTGCATTTGGATTATGAGAACATGTAAGCAAAGACTGCATGAAGGATTTAAACACAGAGACATATATGACCAAAACTTTCCCTCTTCTGCTAATGATGACAACCACCATCATGAATGAAAGACTTTTGTAAATGTACTCTGATCATCTTTCTAGACCTTGACTCCTGTGCATTCTATGTGTTAACAGGAGGAATACAATAAACTAGCATAAACAACTCCCACACAGAAATAGCTCAGGATACAGTGACATTGTCTGTCACAATATGTGCCTAGCATCCAATGAGTATACTTTCAACAAAAAAATCGGCCTCCAACAAATGTAAACTCGCCTAGGAAGGAGAAAAAAAAACGTCTCCTTAGCCAAAACTCGACTATAACCCATAAAAATTCGACCTAACAACATATAAACCCTATTATGGTAGTGGACTCTCCCCACACTAGGGTAAATTTGGTCCCTTGCTGAAACTCAATGATGGATTTCATATACAACCCAATGTTTGACAATGGTGATTTTGTCAACCATTGAAACTCATGCTCAACCTCTCGCTTGACCCTTAAGGTTCTTGAAACACTTCCTTGTAGGTTTCAATTAGTTGTTGTAGTTGTTGACATTGCTTGCCACTACATCCTTCCAAGGATGCCTTCATTTCCAACTGACTGCCTTCTCCTTGCCGCTTTCTTTCTCTAATAAGAGAGAGTTTGGTTGTATCCTTGTGTGCATTTATGGCATATGCCTTTCCATATTTAACAAGCATATAGTGGTTACCTCTTCTCTTAAAGATGGCATCTCTCATATAAAAGTATGGGCTTCCAAAGATCACTTCACACAAGTCCAATGGAACCCCATCTATGACCACTTTGTCTAGGAAGTTTTGGTTGATGACAAATTTGAATTTACATTGCTTGTTCACTCTCACTGGCTGCTTGTTGTAGTATTGCAATATTTTTTTAAAATAACTTTCCATTGGTTGTTTGGTTGTGCGTGAGGTTCTAGAGAAGCCTAGCATCGAGATACTTGTTAACAAATTGTTGATCCCTTGTAGTGAAAGCTATAAATTACTTGTAAAGACCGAGATAATTTGGTTTTAATTCAATTTCATTCCGTATATTTTTCTTTTCTATTTGCTTTTTACGTAAGAGCTGTAAACATTTCTGATCGATTTTTCTTGAACTTTTCAGGGTCTCGATTTGTTCGATATTTTCCGAGATGTTCAAGTACAATTTTATGGTCTAGAATTTCGAAGAATTTTCGACATTTTGTTCGATATTTCTGATAGTTTTCTTTCCAAATCCTAGATGATATATTTACCGCATATTTCTTTCTCCAAAACAATATTTACAAAACTGCATTCTTGTGTAGATTTTCAGATAATTTTCGCTACATATTTCTTTCCCCGAAACAATATTTACAACATATAAATTGCTTTTAATTCTGGTGATTGTGTTTCTATTTCATAGTATGAGACCTTTCACGGTATCATTCCAGACATGTATCTATGTTTTTTGTGTGACATTTTATGTTTGAAATCGATATTTTAAAATGAAAAGTAAGACAAAAAATTTAAATTAAAAACAATACAAAATAAAGTTTGATCTTAATACAAAATAAAGATGAAACCATATGTCATTATGTATTTCAATGTAATAAAATTTATTGGTCATTGTAATAAAATTTATTTAATGCATGAACTTATTCAATGCCTTGCCCTGTCCCACATGTTCACCTATATATATCATCTTGTTATTATTAATAATAATAATCTATTTTTAAGGTCACCACCAAACCAAAGTCTATGGAGGTATACATATGTTCACCTATACATATCATCTTTTTATTATGAATAATAATAATATATTTTTAAGGTCACCACCAAGCCAAAGTCTATGGAGGTATACATACCCTATGCCCCTGGATTTGAACCTTTGACCTCCAAGGAAGAAACACATGTTCCTAGCTATTAGACCCACTCAAACTAAGTTATTAAAAAACATGCACATTCACCTTCGGGTACATAATCTTGTGATATTCATGCTGACTTAGATTCATTTAATTATAAATCATACCCAATAGTATACCTTTTGAGTGTGTTCTATAACTTTATAATGCAGTGGTAAAAACAAGTTTTAACTAGAGATTTGGAGACCCTGTACCCAAGCTCTCAAAGTAAACAAACTCTCAAAGTAGACAAACCTAAAAAGCCTACTCATTAATATATTTTTCCAATATGAAGAAGCACATTACTATGAAAGAGCATTTTGGACTTCTCTTCATGTTTTCCAAACATTCAAGGCACACAATGGTGCAAGTAGTTGCAATGCTCAACCAAAACCTTATTAAGGAGCTGTGAAACTTCTCCACTAGATTATAATAAGGGTACCCTAAGTTTAACTACAACGTAAGAGACTAATAAGGGTATCCTAAGTTTAACTACAACGTTATAGACCATCAGAGATTTCACAAGGAAACAACATTTTAAATATAGGTTTTGTTTCACAGATTATTTACAATCGATATGATGCAAGCATAGTTGAGATCATCTTCATGTTTACTATAAAAAAATATATAAACATATAGTTATGTTATCTGGAAATTTAATGTGTATTGATATTTATCTTAAACTTCTTTTTTCTAATAAAACCATTTTTAATATGGAAAAAAGTTTTGAATAAGAATATAAAAAATTTAATGAAAAAAAAAATCTTTTAGATCTTGTTTGGAAAGTCATTACCTTGAAAGATTTCAGATTTGAAAACCTTTCAATCTTAAAAATAGTTTAAGAAGAAAAAACAAGTTGAAAACCATTAAACTTTAGAGTGATATAGGATAATGTAGGGCAAACAATATGTACAAGGAAGGAGAGTAATGAAGATTGTTTGTCTTAAAAAACCAAGTTGAAAATCATTAAACTTTGGAGTGATATAGGACAATGTAGGGTAAACAATATGTACAAAGAAGGAGAGTAACTAAGTTTGTTTTCCCTAATTAAACTAAACAATTTAAAAGTTTTTTAATATTCATTTAAATAAAGAATATTGTGTATCTTATATGTCAAACTACTCTTGACATATTAAAAAAAAGCATATGAAAGATTTGAATTGTTTAAAAAAAAAATATTTGACTCATGAATAAATAAGAAGAGGCCAAACTGAAAATCATTGGACTTTGTGGACTTTGAAGTGATATAGAGTAATATAGCGGTGAAATAATATATTTATATATTCTTGTACCATGGTGCAAAGTTTGTTTAGATAGTAAAGTTTACCATCATTTTCTTATATATATGTTGGGGGTTATGTCATCACACAATTATATATAATCTTAATGTGAACTTATTTTCATCATGAATTTCTCTTCTCAGGTTAAACCATTTTTATTATTAAAAGTCTTGTGGATTTCTTAGTGACTTTCTTCTACCATTTTTAATATTAAAAGTCTTGTGGATTTGTTAGTGACTTTCTTCTTAATCATGACAATAATGTGACACATCTGATTCAAAATATTTTTGATATTTATGTAATAAAGATTTAAAATATTGTGGATTTTATATGTCAATGTGTTCTTGTCATTATTAACAGAAAATACAAGAAAATATCCAAAATGCTTTCCATATGAAAAAATGAGTTTACTCTTGAATCTAAGCTAAAAATCATTAGACTTTGGATTGATACAGGGTAATGTAGTGGTATAACAATATATTTTTATCATGGTGCAAGATTTGTTTAGATGATAAAGTTTATAGTCATATTCTTTTAAACATTTACTATGTCACACATATAAATAAAAATATGGTTATAGCACCACACAATTCTATGTCAATTGTATATGAATTGATTTTCATCATGGCCACTTTTATTTCTTTGTCTTTCTCCTCTTTTTCTTTCCACAATTTTTATTTATTTATTTATAATTTTATTAATAAAAATAGCGAAACAAAGATTACACTTTTTAGATGTTTAATGGCATTACATATATGTTGAATAATGTAAGACTATTCATCCTCATAGTTCTTGAACTTCATTTACAGAAAAAGTACGTATTATATCCATTTAAGAATTTATAAGTATTCAATATATACCTACTTTTGAAACATAAATAACTTCATGTAAGTTTGCCCATATATGGATTTTCAAAAATTCAAAAATATTACAAACATCAATCTGAATCTCCTCTTAAATCATACAATTATTCAACAGTAAACAACCAGATAATACATATCTATGAGATTTAATACCATGGTCCATGTAAGTTTTTATATAGTTGTCCATCCCTTACCTCCTGAATTAGCCATCTATCAGGGAATATATTAAATCCTTCTTTTGACAATCGATTAGCCTATTCATTCTACTTTTCATATAATTGAAAGAGATATCAGAGAAGATTTATGATAGCAATTTCCTCATTAATAGCGTAAAACATGAAATCTTCACATGAAATGGTTCCAAACATCCACTCAATAACGACTTGAGAATCACCAAATACTTGTACCTTTTCTACCACTTTTTCTAAATCTAACTTGAGTTCCCTAAGATCAACATAATTGTTAGAGCACTCTTCATAAATTTGTAGGAAATTTTAAACTATGAGAATATGAAATATGAATAGTCCCCCCATGCTACACATTCATGGGTTCCTCTGAGCTCCTTGTTGCGGAAATGATTTTTCCTATAGCTAGGGATGACTATAACATATCAAGTTTTAAAGAATAATACTAATCTTTCCCAAAAATAGCCTATGATATCCTTTCAATAACTACCAATTAGTTACAACATGTCTTACCCAGTTTAGATGATTGATTGGAGACGATCCTTGTCGGTTGTCCTCACTCCAACTATCATCATTCCTGCTTTAGATTGCAGACCCACACATACAGAAACAACAAACCTTCCTCAAACTATTGACATAAATGAAAATGAACATAAAATAAATACTTTAACCAACTTTATCAAGTAAGTTAGTTCCTTGACTAAACACTGTGAAGGAGGTTGTATTCAATACCAAAAAAATCAGAATGTAGGGGAGGGAAAGAAGAGAGATCTTCATTTTATTATCAAGAACAACAATACAAAGCAATGTACCCGATTTGGCTACTGCACTATCCGTAACTGCTGTCTAGATTCCTCCAATTTCGGGCCACTCAAGACTACAACACCTCCAACATTAGTCTCCTCATGAATATGAGGAAGATCAAGGGATCTTAGGACTCAATGATACAAATGAGAAATGAAATTCAAGAAATAGGGGTTTCCAGGGAAATGTAGGTCATAAAATCATTGGGGATATAAGTGGAATATAATGGCTTGGTTGCTTGGGATAGATGATTACTTTGCAATAATAATAGTTCTTTTACCTTTCTCCTTCCTTTTGGTCTATTTTCTACCATTTCAAGATGGTTGAGACTATTTTTCCATGGATTTTAGGGAGGTATAGAGTTAGTTTTCCCGTAAACCCCACTCATGAGCATGCAATTTTCATGTCTTTTATATTTTTTTGGTACTTTGGAGTGTACTCACACCTTTAATAAAGGGAAAGGGTGAGTCCTCACTCCTTTATTGAGCAGAAGGTGTGAGTGGATTTCCTGGAAGGATTTTTGGCAAAGTTTTGGGAGGGCCCAAGTAGTTAAAAAGGGGTGTTATAGCATCATTTGACACTTTCTATGCTCGTGATGACTCAATGGCTTGAGTTACATCATTTTCCCTATTTGCAAGAGTTGAACCCCCTTTTCCTCCCTAAAAACATATTAAAAATCCCATTTTTCAAGATGCACCCGACTCTCCTTAAAGCAACTCGCGTACATATGTGCAACCCGTGTACATGTTTAATTGGCTCAAAAAAATATAAATCCCAATATTTCGGGCAGAGTTGACGGTTTCCCTAGGTTCCCTACCTCCTATAGCTCATCCATAACTACTCCAACTAACAAAAGGGAGTATAAAAGAGAGCCTTGGGATGGTGGAAAAAGACACGAAAGAGATGCAGCCTTATGCTAGCATCTTCCTTATAGCCCTGCAAGCCCCTGTTTCCTTATATTTATGATATTATCTCCCCCCCCGCGTAAAAAATCTTGTTTCCAGGATTTGTGTTCCCTTTTATCTCATTAGGAAGAAACCTATTACTTCCTTGGAACTGTTGGGACACAAAAATTTGGAGGTAGTCTTCGCCATCTCAGACCTTGGGTGGAGGAACTTGGAGCCTAGTTCCGAGATCATGATGCATCGGTTACAGGTTGTAACCAACCCCTTTTTCTGTTATCAATAAAATAAGTCTCATTCTCGTTCGATTTTAATGATATTATGTGTATATTGTCCTAAATATAACATAGAATTTGAACTGATTATATTTAGTTAGTTAGCGGATAACTACTTTCTTGCATTTGCATACTTATTTGGTTGCAATACTTTCAGAAGATCGTTGTCAAGGATTTCTGGAGCAAAATGTTGGTTGTGGAGCCTGATTATCTTCCTGATTCATAACTATTTGTTTTCATCCATGTTTATACCCCATGAAGACTGTACACCCCTTCGTACGGGGGGGCTTGCCCCCGAAGGAAAAATTGCCTTGTAAATGTATATTGTAATTTCATAGTCAATCTTGACCGTTCATCATTAAGTCACAAATCTGACAGTAGAGATTATGTTCGGGTTTTTTTTCCCTAGAAGGCAACCCTATTTTATGAGGGAATTGTATTGCGGTTGTGTATTATCACGAATATTGTATCCTGATAGAGGAGAGTGTGAGAGAAAGAAGAGGAAGTTACATCGGGTGTGCTGTAGGTTGTATCCCTTCATTTGCTGGTTAATAATAAAGGAAGGACCTAGAAATTTCTCTGGTGGACGTAGCCCACACTGGGTGAACCATGTATATATGTGTCTCTATTTTATTTTGTATCTTGTATGTTTTATTTCCGCATTTGTTTTATTTTATTACTCTGCAATCATGTTTTTCTAACAACCGGTATCAGAGTGAAATGTAACTCACAGGAAAAGAGGGTTCCTGGTTCGAGTGGGAACAATGGCGAAAGATGGAAAGTTTAGGATCAAGAAATTTAACAACCAAAACTACCAGTTATGAAAGATGCAGATGGAAGATTATTTATATCAGAATCCATTGGACAAAATAACAAAGAATCTGACGACCATGAAGGACGAAGAATGGGAGGTTCTTGACAAAAAGACACTAGGAACGATACCACTGAGCTTGGAAGTGTCGATGGATTTCAATATTTCAAAATAAAAGACAACGAAGGAGATGGTGGATGCATTGGATAAACTATATGAAATTCCCTCGACGTCCAATAAGGTATTTCTAATGAAGATATTATTTAATATGAAGATGTCAGAAGGTGGGTCTGTTGCAGATTAGTTAAATGAATTTAATACGGTTACTAATCAACTAAGTTCTGCTAAAGTGGACTTTGACGATGAGGTCAGGGCTCTTCTAATCTTGTGCTCATAGCCAGAAAGCTGGGACAACTTGGTCATGGCTGTAAAAAACTCTGTCTCTGGTTCAAACATTTTAAAGTTTTATGATGTTGTTGGTGTTATCCATAGTGGGAAATGCGACGGAAAATCACATGTGAGACATCAGGTAATGCATTAAACATGGATAACATGGGAAGACAAAAGGATAGAGGAAAGGACTCAAGGAACCGTGGGAATTCTAGGAAGGGTAGATCCAAATCCAGACTGGGAAAGATAGAGTGTTGGAATTGTGGGAAGAAATGACATCTGAAGAAATACTTCAGAGCTCTAAAGAAACAAAGAGATGGAGAACAAGATAAAAATCAAGAAGCAAATGTAACAGGTGATGTGTTACAAGATTCTTTGATTCTTTTTGTAGATAATATTTCCGAGTCTTCGGTAGTAGATTTAGGGGCTTTATTTCATGCCACACCCCATAGGAAACATTTTCTAGATTATTTTCAAGGTGATTTTAGAAAGGTTCATTTGGGTGATGATGCACCATGCAAAATCGTTGGAATGGGAAAGGTACAAATA
>JASDQU010682995.1:20189-35638 GCA_032191745.1 Picea mariana
TGGTTAATTTTTATACTCAATTATCATCGGTACATCTATTTTTATGATATTGAGTTTGACTGTTTTATTTCTTAATGACTGTGCCTGTTGCAAGGCAACCCAATATTGAGCTCGGTCTTCAAGATCAGACCAACATTTCTTTGAACCTGTTTAACACCATTTTAGACACTGCCAATACTCGTGCTGAGCTTAATCATTCATGGGCAACAATTGAGCGAGATATTAGTGCCCAAGAATGTTTGGAGGCTAGACGTAGACAACCTAGAAATCAACAGTAACCTTCTTGTTCCTTCAGTTTTGGCCTTTCTTTCATGTCCTTAGACTCTCGTGTCTCTAGAAGAAGAAGAGGTCTATCACCCAAAATTAATCCTATTGCTGAAATATGAAGAAGGAACGTTGTGTTATCTACCCAACAAAGTGCTCTAAGGAGAACTTTGTCTGATTCTTCAAGTTCGTCTTTTTATCCTTCACCTATCATCCACAAGATGACATCTAGCGGTGGTTCGGGTGGCACTGGAAGTGCTTCCTCCTCACAGTCTTCATCTTTGTCAGTGATTGGTAGCTTATATAGCCACCATATCCCTGTCCAATCTACTACAAATCCCACCAAATTCATTAAAAAGTATGGGCTTTTTCAGTTTGAAGAAGACGCCACAACCACACTATGGCACGTGTCCTCTCCTCTTTACCTAGCACCTGCTATGCGTCCACTTCCTAAATTCAAAGAACATCTTTCTAGGTTTTCAGGAAATAACACTATCACTACAAACAAACACCTGGTGACATTTTCTAATGCTTGTCACAACATAGGAGCCAATGATACTTGCATGCGCTTATTCGTCAATTCCTTGGAAGGAAAGGCTGTGGTCGATTTCTTTGACCTTCCTCCTAAGATTCTGTCTACTTGGGAGGAGTTAATCTACTGGTCCAAATTCACTTATGGGCAATCTAAAAGCCCAACCGAGAAGTTACGCGAATACAATAACATCGCCTATAAGGATGGTGAAACCATCAAGTCCTTAAACTTGCATTTCACTAAGTTATACAATCAGATCCCTGAACTCATTCGACCTCAGAACCAAGCCGATTTCATGAATTACTACAATGCATTACCTTCCCCCTACCATCATAGGCTTGAGGAAAAAGCCATTGATAATCTCGGTTCCGCATGCTTGTTTAGAGTATGAACAACAGCTTGAAAGAACAGGTCTTCCTCAGGGATAATCGATTAAACAGACAGACATGTCCACCCTCTTACAGCTAGTACAAGACATGAATAATCATATGATAGCGTTCAAGCAAAGGGGGACTGTCTCACCTCTCACCCCTGGAGCTTCATCCTCTTCTACACCTCTCTTTAGAAACCCAATTGAAAATAATTTTCAGCCTAAAGCTATCTTGCCTCAAAGTTGGTGTAACTTCTACGAGGAACACCATGAGGAAGCCACATGTGAAGTAAGAAAGTGTGCCAGAGATAAGATCTTTGGTAAAAGAACAAAAACTACTATCGCTGTCCTAGATTTTGCAGAGCCAGAAGATGTCATGATCATCAATACTAGGAACAAAGCCTATGCTCCCAAGGGCAAATTTGATCCTCCCCGCAATTCTTCTAGCCCGAGCTCATCCTCACCCGCTGCTACTGTTCAGGTTCCTAAGGTTCCTAACAGTCAAGGAACAACCTCCCCTCTCCCCTCTTCCAAATATAATATCTTGAATTAGTTGGCCAACATCAAAGCAGACGCAACCCTTTTGGACATGGTTGTCATCCCTGAACAACAGATGCATTTGAAACAATTCATGGAAGGAAAAGCTTCTGTTGTAGCCAACGTCTCTGAAGAGGTAAACAAAGAGGATTCATCTGTAAATAAAGTAGGTGTGCATAACTTTAGATACCCTGTAAAAAATCCCTCTTTTTATATTTATGTAAAGAGTATGGATAAGATCGCCCATTGTTGCCTCATTGATGGCGGTTCGGGCCCAAGTGTGATGTCGAAGATTATTATGGAAGAGCTAGGCTTGTCTTGTACAAATGAAAATGTTAGAAGCATGCTCTCCTATAATAGCCTACAACAAACGACCATAGGTGAGATTAAAGATGTGACCTTAGTCTTGTGTGCACATCCTGAAATAAGGATAACCCTCAGCATTCAGGTAATTGACATGCCAATAAGTAACTACTCAATCATCTTGGGAAGAGATTTGCAAGCTTTAATGGGTGGATACCTCTCACTCGACGGAACACATTTATCTATTCCTGGGAATGGTAAAAACATTATATTCCTTAGAGTGGGAAGGATTTCACTTTACATAGAGAGTGTCTCACAGCCTAATGTAAACTATATCGAAGAAGACCTAGGAGTGTATTCCATCTTTGCTGAGGAGGATAACATTCCCTTGGAAAAAATTGATTTAGATGATGGTAAGTGGCACATGCACTTTGATGGTTCATTCTCTAATGAAGGTAAGGGAGCTGGCATTATCTTGATTTCTCCTGTAGGAAAAATCCATAACTTTTCTTATAGGTTGGAGTTTGCTTGCACAAACAATGTCATCGAATTTGAAGCTTTGTTATTGGGCATCGAGAACGCCTATAATCTTGGATGTAGTCACCTTTGAGTTTTTGGGGATTCCGAGCTTGTTGTGAACCTTGTACGTAAAACTTACTCTCCTAGCAAAAATTTGATAAAACGATACACTCAAACCGTCTGGGCACTTATCTCAAACCTATTATCTTTCAACATCACTCATGTTAGGAGGGAGTTGAATTCAATGGTTGATCCGTTAGCATTTTTTGCAGCCTCTCCTAATCGACAACTTTTTCCTCATAGACCTAATTGTACTTTTCGAGCTCTATATCATCTGCATGTCCTTGAAAGTATATAATCTTGGCAGGTTTTCCCTAACAATGAAAGAATTTGTGCTTTCATTCAAAATGAACATATTAAGACTAAAGGAATTATATCCATGAAAGACAACAAGGTTCCTAAGGGCCTGACTCCTCTAGAGTGTTCGTTTTCATCGAGTCATGCAAGCAGTAAAGATAAATAGAAAGAAGAGGAGTCAAGAAGGAAAATGGGGAAACCATCTCCTTGAACACTGGGGCACTTGAATCTTCAAGGAATGTTAAAATAAGTGTCCAATGTTCTGATAAAGAAGAAATGAAGTTGGCCAAGCTACTTGGTAGATTTCAAGATGTTTTTGCTTGGTCTTATGAGGGTCTTCGTGGTTTTGATCCTGGTCTTATACAACCTGCCATCGCCATTAAGGAAGGCATGAAACCAGTTAGGCAGAAACTAAGACCTATTAACTTTGCATTTAAGGCAAATTTTAAAAAAGAGTTGGGAAATTTCTTAAGGGCTGGGATCATTTTTTCAGTCTACCCTGAATGGGTTTCCGATTGGGTACCTGTTTCGAAGACTACTGATCATATTGGAACCTGCATTAATTTTTGCACTTTCAGTCAGGCTATTATGATAAATCCTTTTCCTCCTCTTAATATGGGAATGATTCTACAACAGGTTGTAAGGTCACATATGAGGCCCTTACTTGACAATTTTTTGGGTTACAGTAAAATCAAGGGAAAAAGGGTAGATGCTCACAAAACCACTCTTACCACTAATTTGGGTACCATGACTTATAAATGCCTGGTTTCTGGATTACCTGATGCAAATACTGCTTTTAAAAGACCTATACAGACAACTCTTGACGAATCGATCAATATCCATATATATCTTGATGATTTTATTGTACACGTTAAAGGGATGATTATTGCCTCAGAGTTCCAAGTGTTATTTCTGAGTCCGTTCAAAATTGCTTTTGTCTTGAATACTAACTCTTGCATTCTAAAGGATTTATAGGAGCAATTGTTTTCCTACAGTACTAACTGTTCTCACTTGAAACATTACGTGCGACCAACGTGAAAAATGCTAACACTACTTGGATTTTCTGTATACTAGTAACTTAGCTTTTCTTTCAATTTTGCACTATTTTCTTTTCTGCTTTTACAATAGTTTGACTTCTGCTTTCTATTTTAAAACATTTTCCTACTGCTTTTACATTCAGTCATTTTATTGCTGTTGTTTTAATTTTAGCATTTTTACTTCTGTCATGATTTTGTTGCTTACCACCTTTTAGTTAATTTGGTCAAAATAAGATGTTGGATCAGTTCTTCCACAGTGTCACTCCTGCAAGATGAGTTGGTCAATAGCAGTCAAGCTTACACAACTATCACGATGTTTCCCCTAAAAGGCACGCTTGAAATTGTTATCTGCTTCCACTTTGTTGTCTAAAGATTTTCTTTGGATTATCTCCCACTTCTTCTTTCCTTTTCTTCATCCATTGGAGGATTTAATAGAGCAAGTCCATAAATGTTTTCCTTGAAGTTAAGAGCCGATCCCAGTTGAATGATTATGCACACAGTGGTAAAACCCCTCATACTTAACACTTTTCATGAGTTATTCCCGAATTCCCAGTCATTTTTCCATTAAATCCTCTCACTTCCCCCTGTTGCATAATATTCCTGGTTATATCTACTTGACCTGCAAAATCATGAGTTCTGAGTTCTAATATGTTGAAAACACATTTCCCTGTGGAGTCGCCAGTTTGTTGATGATTAAAATCGCAATGAGGATTTTGCCTGCAAAGTATTGCTAAAGCCTATTATTATAAGCTAACAAGATATATAATACTAGTAGGTGGGACCCCCTTGTATATTGGGAGATTAGATCTGGTTCTTTTTTCATGTTTATGCTGTTGTTCGACACTGCTTACATGGTTCTACATGATTGATGAAATCTTGGTTTTATTGGCAATGAATAAGGCCTGTTATGTGTTGGTTCTAAATGCGACAAGTGAATGATGGGTAAGAAATGTTATGTTTTGTTTTTGTTGCTCTAAGCTATAATTTCATGATTACGATGACGTATGATTATCCATTGTTACCTTTGCTGTCTGTTCCTGGATTCACTACCGTGACACCTACACAAAAGACATGTTAGTAACAACACATAAGAGCAGTTGAAAAGATATAAAAAACAATATGAATAAAATCTAAAAGAAAGGAACTATGCTGCTATGCTATACGATGTTGCACTATGCATTTTGAAGTTTAAATGGATTGTTGTTAGTCTTAGCTAATAGTGTTAGTGGATATACGATTTATTGAGTTATATGGAAATACATGTGATATGCGCTATAGTATGGTTGGCAGTGGTTAATGTGACATAGGGTGGCGCTCTTGGCAATTAGTGGATATTGGTTTTGATGCATGGTTTAATTGAATGAATTGATGTATTAGTGGGCTGGCGTGTACTAAGGAATTGAATGTCTGGAGGATGGAGGCGACGTGCATTTACTGCACATCCCTCCATACCCCTCCCATTGGCCGTCACCCTGGCTATTGTTCAATTGTGTTCGTTGTGGTTAAGCTCCAATTTTCAAGGAGAAGAATACCTGCTCGACCAAGCTCGCATTTTTAAGGTTTTCGTGGTTATAGGTATGTCCTTTTTCCATCCATGAACCCGCTCTGGTTATGAAATAGATGGTGATATATGGGTCCGTTCTTTCTTGAAGTCTGGAAACTATGTAAAATTATGATATTTTTCTGAAATGAATGGTTGGTGTGGTTTTCATTGCAATAATGTTTGAAGTCACAGTTTCATTGATCATTCTGAGTGTTAGAAGCCATGAAGGCTCTCTGTCATCCTTATTGGTCTTGGTTGAAGGGTTTTCATTCGGTCCATATTGGTTGGCTATCTCCATGCTTCTTATCACCATACCCAGTCGTTTGCTGTTATAGGGTTTGCTGGGTTTCAAACACTTTGTGTCACTACATATCGTTTCACTTGGGTATGGGTTCGTTCATGTTACTGATGGTTGCACAGTGGGTTCTGATGGCTATTATGACAANCTTGAGGTCGATTGCTATTTCTCGGCTCTGTTTTATCTCAACATTCTTCGGTTGATTGGGAAAACCACGAGGGTTATACCCTGGGTGTTCTAAGTGTTGTTGCAGGACCAAAATGAAGCCTTTGCTCCTCTGTTCATAGTCTCTCCTATCACAAGAATTGTCACCATGTCTGTGAAGTTATTGGTGGTATACCTTGTGTGGCACCGTTAGTCTCAGAGGTTCTCGCCCGATGTTGGGGGTCGACTCCAGTCTCCCTGTGTTGGTCCACATAGCAAACCCTTGATTTCTCAAGCCTAGTTTTTGATAGAGGGAACCATTATGTCCTATCGGGTATGCTGTTGATTGTTATGAGTTGGTGTATTATCGACAATGTCAATCACTGTCTCATCCCTGTGGATTATGTTGACAATGGTGTTGGTTTTGGTATTTAGTCAATGCATTGGTTATTATGACATTTGAATTGTTAACCCAACATTAGTTATAATTGATTAAGTCACAACGATGCTTCGTGCGTGATGCATTGGTTTGTGATGGTTGCTGTGACTCTGTGTTTTAAATTGAAAAATGGGAGTATTGCAATTGTGGTAATTATGGCATGGCCATCCACTATATATGCTATGGATACTATTTGATTGCGCCATCAAAGATGGTCATGGGTTTTTAAAAAATATGGTTTTGTTGCAATTTGATTGATTTGTGAGATGAAATAGGGCATACTATTGCTACCTCATTGTATTGGATTGATAGCCCAACATTGTGGATGTTTAGATTCATAGTAACTAGACTTGTACAGTCACATAAATGCTCTTGCGTTTTGTTGAATGGTTTGTGTATTCCACAACATAGTTTGAGTTGAAATGGTGATTGTTGCTTGTGTGTTTAAATGGCAAGCCATGATCTTTGAAATTAAAATATTGATGGTTGTATTTGGTTGTTCATCATGTGTGTTGATGAATATCATGCATCGTAGCAGAGATAGGCACAGTTTCTATGACAATATGTTCTCATTACAACTTAATTGTTAGATGAACTTGAGGAATGGAATCATGTGTGATTTTAGTGTCTGTGTTTGATTTGAAGAAATGATTCATGGACAATGGTTGATGTTTTGATGGAACAGATTGGAACAAGTGATTATGTGTTCATTTAGAAATTGTTTTAAATATTAATCGAGATAGTTGGGAAGAAACATAACTCTTACAGGTTGTTGTGGAAGCATATTGTCCTGTTTTGATGACACTGTGTTAATGTTCTAATTGCGAACAATGAGCAAGCAATACACAAAATTGATTGAGTTATACACAGTGATTGTTAACTTGAGCACAATGATTATTTGGTTGGTGGTTGATCTTTTGAGTTTGATATGGAATGGTTATGGATTACTTAATTAATTTTATGAACAATATCTGCTCTCCTCCCTACCATTTTCTCACTTTTTGCTAATTACAATCCCCTCACCTTCCCATGTTCATTTTTCGTTCCCTGTTCCTAAAATTTAATTACAGTTAAGAGGAATTCTGTATGGTAACAATTTGAAATCATAGTTTCTTAGATGGATTGAAGTGACATGCTTTTGGGTTTGCATTACAGTTGATTGTTTGTTTCCTTTGAGTAGTAACCATGATTCCTTTCCCCCTCATTTTATCATTTTTTTCGCTCAATACAAACCCTTCACATATCCCAGGGCCTTTTGTTCAGTCCCTTCTTATTGACAAAAATTAAACAATTTGTATGGATTGGATTGCATGAGTCTGATATGTTGCTGAGCCAAAGTCTATTTTATATTTTTAAGGAGTTTTCATGTATGATTGTAAAGGAAGTATTTTCTAATCAATCATGCTTGCAGTAATGAGATTTTTCAGCCGAGATAGGCATGGCAGAGGCAACAAAGGGAGAGATAATTGGAACAGAGGCCCAAGAAGGCCAAGATTCTCCATACACTTTGATGCTGACTCACAAGAGTTAGGCCAACTATTTCAAGATGGGTTTTTCAATTGGATTGGGCAAGGAGTGGTCCAACCGAGGCCTAAAAGGCCTCCCTTCCAAGTTCCACAAGCCTTGGTATTCCCATTCCCCCTCATGTATCATTGCAACTCGAGGTTCCCGAAAATGACGGATGGCACGAGATTGTCCACTCGACAGTCTTCCAACATCATGGCTGGCCTAATTTGTCCTTACCTACTCCCCCTCCTAACAATCAGATTGTCCAAGAAGCCCCTACCCACTCACCAGTGCAATCCTCCCATGCTAGCAAAAGATTGAAAACCGAGGCCCACCATTCCCCTGACAAAGGAAAAGCCACTGCTGCCCCTTCCTCACCCTCCAATGGCTCTGATAAATCCGTGTCTTCCCGGATGCATTTGAGGTACGATTTTTCTCATGTGATCAACGAGATTAGGCCTAAAGTATTAGTGTAGCCAAAGGAGAATTCAGAGAAATTAAAGGGTGACAACAACAACCAAGGAAAGATTGCATCTCAGAGTGGAAAATATGGTTTTTGAGTTTTATTTTGTTTATTGTTGATGATAATTGACTTCAGAAGTTTTGGACAACATGCTTTCTTGGGATATAAGAGTAATATATTTTTGAAAATGATTTCAAATATTAATGAGATAAATTGTCAAATGTGAATGTGATGATGTGAGTCACAAGGAGGGGTGTTTTGCTTAATTAACTAGTTATGTTATGATTGTTAAGAGATAAATGGGAGTCACAAGGGGTCCCACCTACTAGTTATTATTTATTGATAACCCTTATTATGATTTATTAATTTTCCCCCTAACTATAAAGTTAGTTGAGTTTTTTAGTTAACTTAACTAATGAGGTAGTTCAACTACTTCAACCAATTCTAATTGCTTAAAGGCAAAAGGAAAGGGAGGAACAAGGGAGGATAGAAGGAGAATCATACTAAGGTTTTATCTTTGAGTTTATGTTGAGATAGTTTAGTTTTCATTCATTCCTTGATTGATCATAAGACAACAAGATTCATGGCTGAATTACATCATTCAGACACTTGATTTTCATAGGTGTTGATCTATCTTTGATAGTCTGTGTAGACTTGTCTGTTTGTGAATTAGTTTTCATGACTGACAAAGGCTATTTCGCAGAGTCGAGTGGGAAACAATCTATGGCAAGCTGATCCAACTTTTAGAGTTCAATTTTTTTGATTTCCTGTTAGAGGTTCTTTTGTATGTTTCATCAGGGACGTCTAAGTTTGACTTTGGTCCAAAACTTCTTCACGAAATTTTGTAAAGAGAATGAATCTTTGGTGAATTGGAATGAAATAAAGGATTGATTTATGTCTCATATGTCTTGATTATCATCTTGGTGTCTTTACTTCTGTCTCTACATTTATTTCAGCAACTGTTATATTCAGAAAATCATATAAATAATGAATTTTCCAGCAAGCTTTTATTGATAAAAAGTCTAGCCTAAGCACTTGTAATCAATACTTGTGAGTTAGGATATTATTTTTGATGGCTATAAACATAGGGTGACATTCCTGTCTATTTTGCTTTAGCCAAGCAGAATCTAAAAATGCTTGAGTAAGATCATTTCATATATTTTACTCAACATTTATTTAGCGACCATACTGGGGAGATCTTCAATATCTCTCTGGTTAATTTTTATACTCGATTATCATCGATACATCTATTTTTATGATATTGAGTCTTTGAATGTTTTATTTCTTAATGTCCGTGTCTGTTGCAAGGAAACCCAATATTGAGCCTGGTCTTCAAGATCAAACTAGCATTGCTTTGAACCTGTTTAACACCATTTTAGACACTGCCAATACTCGTGCTGAGCTTAATCATTCATGGGTAGCAATTGAGCGAGATATTAGTGCCCAAGAACATTTGGAGGCTAGACGTAGACAACCTAGAAATCAACAGTAACCTTCTTGTTCCTTCAGTTTTGGCCTTTCTTTCATGTCATTAGACTCTTGTGTCTCTAGAAGAAGAAGAGGCCTATCACCCAAAATTAATCCTATTACTGAAATATGAAGAAGGAACATTGTTTTATCTACCCAACAAAGTGCTCTAAGGAGAACTTTGTCTGATTATTCAAGTTCGTCTTTTTATCCTTCACCTATCATCCACAAGATGACATCTAGTGGTGGCTCGGGTGGCATTGGAAGTGCTTCCTCCTCTTAGTCTTCATCTTCATCAGTGATTGGTAGCTTATATAGCCACCATATCCCTATCCAATCTATCACAAATCCCACCAAAGTCATTAAAAGTATCGGCTTTTTTTAGTTTAAAGAAGACGCCACAACCACACCATGGCATGTGTCCTCTCCTCTTAACCTAGCACATGCTATGTGTCCACTTCCTAAATTCAAAGAACATCTTCCTAGGTTTTTAGGAAATAACACTGTCACTACAAACGAACACCCGGTGGCATTTTATAATGCTTGTTACAACATAGGAGCCAATGCCAATGATACTTGCATGCACTTATTCGTCAATTCCTTGGAAGGAAAGGCTGCAACCGATTTCTTTGACCTTCCTCCTAAGATTCTGTCTACTTGGGAGGAGTTAATGTACTGGTTCAGATCCACTTATGGGCAATCTAAAAGCCCAGCCGAGAAGTTACGAGAATACAATAACATCGCCTATAAGGATGGTGAAACCATCAAGTCCTTCAACTTGCGTTTCACTAAGTTATACAATCAGATCCCTAAACTCATTCGTC
Organism: Picea mariana; assembly: GCA_032191745.1. Taxonomy (NCBI): domain Eukaryota; kingdom Viridiplantae; phylum Streptophyta; class Pinopsida; order Pinales; family Pinaceae; genus Picea; species Picea mariana. The sequence continues at coordinate 30,793 of JASDQU010682995.1, forward strand.
CTTAGAACCAAGCCGCTTTCATGCATTACTACAATGCATTACCTTCCTCCCATAATGTCAATTATTCATGTAATAATTCTACCTCCATATCCCACTCTATATCCTTTGCTAGGGAACCATACCTTTTACACTCTCAAGCATCTGTTAAGTGTGTGGCCTCTTTTCGAGGCTTGGGGTTTGGTGTGAAGAAGGATTCTCTTCCTGCCAAGGTGGGTTAGAAGTCAGTGTTTAAACACGTGTAGGAGAAGGCATTTTATGAAGTTTCATAGGGACAACATTGTCTCATTTCTAGGGTCTTTAGAGTGGGATCAATCCCTAAGGACATCCTCTCATGAATTTTATGTTCGTTAATATGAAAGGGCTCAGGAGGAGGGACAATTTTTTTTCCCTTAAGAGATTGTCGTTGATGGATCCAATTCTCTTTGAGCTTTCCAAGATGTTTCTAGGATGGGTTTTCTCTGGGCTAGATTCCTTTGGATCCTTAGGGGAATCATTGCGGGTCTCTCGCCAAGTGTAGAACTCATTAACTGTTTTATTTTGCACTTAGAATTGTTCTTGGAGGTTGAGTGTAAAGAGTTGGATTGGTCATTCGTTTTTCTCAACGTATATGGTCTGTATGTGGATAGAGTGCAGTTTTGGAATCGTATCTTTGCATCAAGGGTGTTAAAGTCTGATACCCTGATTCTTGTTGGGGATTTTAATTTCACTCTTAATCATGTGGAAATCTGGGGTATGTAGGCCCATGAAAATCCATTGGCTCATTATTTTCCTAATAAGCTGGAGAATGCTAATTTATTTGATGTGGAACTGGTCTGTCTCAACCTGACTCGGAGTAACAACCACAAAAGCAATGAAGGGGTACACAAGTGGCTTGATTGATTTTTGGTCCATCACTCTTTATTTAGGGCATTAGGGTGTATCTCTCTTTGGTTGGTAAGATCAGGTGCTCTGATCATTTTCCTATTTTCTTAGAATTTGCTTTGTCCAAAGGGAAGCCTAGGTCCCCTTTGAAGTACAATTCATCGTGGGTTGAGGTGGAGGACTTTCAACCACTATTTATTGAGAATTGGATGCCATTTCAAGATAATAATAGTGCCTCAACCAACCAACAATTTGTGTGTTCTCTTAGATCTTTAAAATAAAAAATGGTGATCTTTAAAAAGGGCTGCTTTGGAATCAAGAATTAGAAATATAGAATGTGATCTGGAACATCTATATGAAGTGGATCATGAAGTCAATTTGCCATTTTTTGGTATAAAAGAATTTAGTCCCTGGATGATCGTCAGAATTGTGCTGTGTTGGAATAGGAAAAATAATGGTGATTGAAAAGTCGCGCCTTCTGGTTTAAGGATAGTGACCAAAACACCAAATATTTTTAGAGGTTCACAAATCATCGGAAAAGCATAAATACAATATGGGAATTGAATGATTCCAATGTAAATAAGGTCCAAAATTTCTTTGATTTGGAAACCCCAGGGGTCAAATAATTTCAATCCTTTTTTAAGGAGTTGGAATGTACAAGAATGGTTGATGTTATAAAACCACTCTCGTATTTTCCTTAAGGGGTCGAAGAAGAGGATAATCAAGATATTTATAAGGAATATTCCAAGGGAGAACTCAATGCCACGATTTCATCTTTCAAGAAGGACAAGAGTCATGGGTCGGATGGTTGGTCAACATAGTTCTTTAATGAGTTTTTTGATATAGTGGGGGATGACATGTTGCGGGTGGTGGAAGAGAATAGGTGACCAGACAAAGTTTTGGGAAGCATCAATGCAACTTTAATAGTAGTGATCCCTAGGACTGATTGCTCACAAACTTTTGACAATTTTTGTCTTATCACCCTATGTAATGCTATGTGTAAAATCATTGCTAAAATTATAGCCATCCAGATTAATCCATATTTATCATATTGAATTTCCCCCAAGCAATATGGATTCCTCAAAGGGTATCTCATTCATGAAGCTATTGGATGAGCTCAAGAAGGTATCCATTCCATAAAATCTTGGAAATATCCAATCTCTATTGTTAAAATTGACCTCTAAAAGGCTTGCAATAGAGTATCATGGATGTGTCTTTGTCTTCTGCTCTTGCAAATGGGGTTTGAGCTACCACTGGTCCAATGGATTATGTCATGTGTAACTTCTGTCTCTTTCATTGTTTTGATCAATGGTTCCAGATCACCATTTTTTAAGTCTTTTAGAGGATTGCATCAAGGCTACCCTTTATCCCCTTATCGTTTTTTGCTAGTGGTTGAGGGGCTTAGTCGGGCAATTTTGGAAGCAAAATAGATGCACAGTTTCAAAGGTTTTAAGACTGGAAGGGATGAATCTTTAACCCAATTACTATTTGTGGATGATGTTTTTAGTTTTTTCCGTTGTGCATAATCAAATGGTATGGTACTCAAATATATCCTTGACTCTTTACGAGCCACCTTTTTTTGGTTTGGCTTGCAGGCTCATTCATGATAGAGATCTGAATAGGGTGGGAAACAGAAAAAAGGAAGGCTGACAATGAGCTGACACACTTTTGCTTGCACTTATTGATAACACTTATTGGTCTGCTTGCGAGGGGAAATAAGGTATAATTGAGCGTCACTCACTATAGTAGAGTAGTGGTTTGGATTTCTTTCATTTTTTCTCTGCCCCACAGTGCTCAAACTGCACTTTATCCCATCGGGTGCTTTATTCTCCTTCAATCAATAGGCTAACACATCTCAGAAGAATGAATTGATTTCTTTAGGGATTTAGGTTTCTTTATTTTACGAGGCAACGATAATGGTTATTAATAACCTCAAATTTACACTATATTTTTTGGAGATTGGAGAGGATATTCGAGGGTAGTTGTCTAACTCATTTGATTTTTCCACGCATGAGATGCAATCGAGAATCAAGTATCTGGGGTTTATGCTAAATCCCAACAAGTATGGGGTTGAGGATTGGAAATGGATGCTTTCCTATGTCAAAAGAAGAATAAATCTACAATGTAATAGACATATATCTAAGGGTGGTCAGTTAACCCTTATCAAATCGATCATCGAAGCAATCCCAATTTATTGGCATCTCTTGGCACAAATTCTGAAAGGAATATTAGCATGGATTAGAAAAATTTGTTTCAACTACATATGGAAGGGAAACACTAAGTATATTGGTTCTCATATAATTAATTATAAGTTCCTTTCCAAGCCAAAAGAGCTTGGAGGATGGGGGGTTAACGATCTATCGATCTTTTGCAAATCCCAGGCACTTAAATCTGTTTGGGTTTTCTTAACTCAAGATAGCCTTTAGAGACAAATTCTGATAGATTAGTATATTCATTCGAGGTCCATTCAAGATTGGATCAGAAGCCCACACAAAACTATCAATAATGTATCTGCCTAGTGGCGATCTCTCTCTATAGCCTTTCCTATCATTGGTTAATACTTATCAGGGAAGGTAGGTCCTAGTTTGAGGGTTAGAATTAGTAAGGATGTTATAGTGGGGTGCAATGAGTGTATTTTTTTTACTTATGATTTGATTATCTTCCTTCAGTAAGTTGGATGTTGTACATTGAATTTCATTATCGGCCTTGCCAACACATCTATTTTGGGGCAAGGTTGGTTGTTAGGTGAGGCTTTAAATCTTTCCCTGCGTTGGCAATAGTCTCGGTCTCTTTTCATCCAAAAATTAAAGCAGGACCATGTCAGGATAAAAGTGGATGAAGTTGAACTCATATGGGATTACAATAAGGAGGGAGGGAATTATACAATGAAACTAACTATCAAGCCATGATCATTGCGAGGGTTACTGTAGATGACTGGTGGGTCAAGAAAATTTGGAAGATATGGAGTCCACAAAAAGTATTATGTTCTTTTGGATTGCTCTTAAGGGGTAGTTACTTACTTTCGAAAAGTTTCAGTGCAGAGGTAAGCACATGCGAGGTATATGTGTTTTGTGCAAACATGATGATGAATCAAACATTCATATTTTTTTATCTTGTATCTTCACCCAGAAAAAATGGAAAGAAATTGAATCTCTTTTGGGTCTGTAAAATATTTGGGATAAATATTACGTGAATGAATGTTTTTGGGTTTTCTTCCTGAGACTAGTCTTGAAAATGTGTCATATTCTTCCTATTGTGGTTTCCTAGGGTGTTTGGATGGCCCATAACACAGGTTTGTTCAATGGTAAATGTCTTCCTCTAGACATATTTGCACATCAGTCTATTTCCCTACAATTGAGTTATAAGGTGGTTCCTTGAGTGGGTCGGTCTATGGGTATAGCTGAGATTGACATCAACATGAATTCAACATGGGGGCATTTTGATGGTGCATGTCAGGGACATAACTAATGTTTCGGGGTGGGATTTATTCTTTAACTATATTAATCACATTTTTTACAGGGAAAAGCAAATGCTAGATCGGGAATGAACGATCAAGCAGAGTTCAAAGCACTTTATGTACTCTTTAAGTATGTTATCAATAGAGATATTTATGATTTGTAGGTCCTAAGAGATTCTAGTTTGGTAATCGAATGGATGAATGTGGGGCTATCTCTGGTGGACTTGGAGCTTCAAGTGCTAGCTCAGGATTTGAGGGCCATTGCAAGAAATTTCCGAAGCATAAATTTCAGACATGTCTATAGGGAGAAAAATTCAGTCGCTAACTCTCTGTCTAAAGAAGCCTTGGCTTTACTTGAAAATATTTTGATATTAGAAGAAATTTCTAATGGTGAACATGTCTTCCTTAGGGAAGGCATGCATATTGATTTTTAAGCATTTATTCAAAACTCTTGTTTGGTTTTATTTCTGCCTAAATACTAATAGTTTTTGGGATGAGGTCCTGAGATATTGGAGGGATGTTTTGTTT
>JASDQU010682995.1:48781-72158 GCA_032191745.1 Picea mariana
AACGAAAATTATAAAAGAAACTCAAAAAACACATAACAAAAACCCAAAATACAACCAAAATAACAAAAAATTTAATAAAAATTAAATTAAAGTATTTACAAAATAAATAAAACATTTTTTTTTTGTAAGCACACGATCAAAATTATATTATTCTAGCATAGTAAAATATATACAAAAATGCTTTATTGTTGGCCTTCCACTATGAAAACCAGACCAACAACAAAGGAATAGTCCTTCTGTCCATATAGTTTGCAGGAGATTTTTAAAAAGAGTCTTTGTAGTTAGAAAAAAAACATAATAGGAGAGTTGGAGGATGGAGGTAGCTCCATTGCTACATATTCTTATGTCATTCATTCAAAATTCAAAAAAAGATACCTTCAGATTATGGAGTAAGAGGAGTGTCAGTTGGGTCCTTAGGTAGCCCAGGAGCAGATTAGGTTGTTCTCTTTGGGACGAAAGTAGTCGTGACTGTGCTGGAGGATGGAAGGTGCGAGAGAGCCTCCCTGAGAAGCAGGTGCAAGCCATCAAGTTGCAATAGAATGGTGTTTTTGGCATCTTCTTTTGTTTGCAGCATTTGGCCCAGGAGGGTCTTCATATGCCAATACAACTCAACTGTTTTCTAGTATTTCGTCTCCTTTGCTCAAGTGCTACCCACATCTAGAACCCAGCTGGTAGTGGCCTATGTTACTTCCTAATCTGTAGTCATGGTTCTCTCTAGCCCAGTTTCATCTTCGACATCATCCAGACCAGATCATAAGCGCAGTGGGGTGGCAACATGGAAGTTGGTGGTATCCTCGTGCACATCTCTTTATACACTTTTTGTTGGTAGATCTTCTTCTGCCTTGGGGGTATAAGTCTCAGTTGGAGCTCTAGCTCCTTGACGATAACCCCTTGGATACCCGCGACATGGAGCCATCATGGCCTAGACAAAATTTCCAAATGTTGGGCTGGAAATATGTGTAAGAGAGTGGAGGGTTGCCCACTAGTACTGAAGTTGACGGGCCTGGTGGTCCCTTGCTGGAACTGTTTCATAAATCTTGTCTCTTTTTTGTCTCTATGAAAATTATCCATGTCTAAAGAGCTGCGTTATCCTAATTTTCTGCGTTGCCTTTCCCATTAAACTTTGTTTAAACATGTCAAGTGAACTGCAGATCGAGGTTGGAGTACGTTGATTTAATTGCATTAACTTTGTCACTATGGTGAGTGGACTATTTACTAACTCTTTCATGCATGAGGGCACATTTATCGTGCATTCCTACCTCTGCAGTTGTACTTATGGAATCGATCTCAGAACCCAACCCAACCAACGTCCCCATCTGCTCCATTGTCAACCTACCCTCGAGGGATGATCTTGTGAGGGTTTGTGTCCCTAAGATCCCATCCGGGGGCCAAAATTCCTCTATGGCTATGTCAGAGCAGGTTATCATTAACTTGTCTTTCTTAGTGGGGTCCCAAGGCATTTCCATTCGTCCCCGCTGCTCTGCATACCTTCATTAGCTAGCTAGTCTTCTAGTTTGTTGGCCGACCGTCGCACATGACCTGGAATGAGCACTAGTATGTGGCTAATTAGTAGAGAGATATGCTCTAGGGAGGACTCAAGGCACCAACTATTAGATATCTTGGATATATGGGATCCTTGTTAAATGCGCTTTATCATGTTGATGATAAGTTGTGAGTCACCCTTTGCAATCAACTTGTTGTATCCCTCTTTTCTAGCGATCACTAGACCTTCCAAGGCAAGAAGCTTATTTGCATTATTGTTGTTGATTCCCAACTTCCCCACATAGGTTATGAGAATGTGGCCTTCTTCATTTCAAAAAACCCCTCCATAGCCAGCCTTATTTAGCTTACCTTTGGATGCTCTGTCAAAGTTGAGTTTGATGAAGTCGGGAGGAGGGGGAGACTAGCTGGAAGGTGCCTTAAGAGTGATGGGGGCCTGCATCAAACAAAAGGGGGTAATATTAGGTTCTAAGCTTAAACTGAGAAGGATGGTGTTCTCATACTGATTGCTCTTATAGTATTCATCTTGCCAGGGTTGGGTGTAAAAATGGTCTTGGTGGTTCTACTCCAAATTTCATTTTGGGGAAATCCTTCCTATTTGAATATTCGTCTGTTTCATTCCTTCCAAATCTCCCATAGCAGGAAGCCAATAGGAGATTCCATGCTCAATTGTTGATGGGGTTTTGAGTTATAGATTGAGGCGAGCTCTTGATTGTAGTTTGAATGCTTTTCCCATTGCACCCTATTCTACAAAAAAGGAGATCACTTTGATACAAAAGATCATCAGAGAAGGGGTAGGAGTTAAATATATGATCATTGGACTCATCTTGGTTATGGCAGAGGGGGCTTCTTGATGGTCTGGAGAATCCTTTCTTGAGGGGGTTGTCCCAAGTTAGTGTTTTTTTTTGAATGAGCAGCCAAAGAAAGGTGGATACTTTTGGCTAGAGGTTTTGTTTCCATATGCGTTCCTAGATTCTTGTTGTGGGATGATTTTGGTATCCTACAACAATCGAATAGGATTCTTTTACTGTGAAGGTTCATTTTGTGGATCTATCCCATCGAAGCTTGTCTTCTTGGTTGCAAATCTTGATTTTTCTATTACTGAGTTCTTCTCAAAATCGATTTAGGGTGTCTTGATTTGGTGAGCCTATCCATAGATCTCTGGGAAGCCAACAACGCCATTGGTGATGTGCCTCATGTGGGATCCAATAGTGAGCTAATGTCATTCGATTTTATCCGATCATGGAAGTTTTTATATTATGCAGTTGCTCCTAATATGCCAATTTAGGTTGTTGTTGCAAGGAGTCATCCTAGAAGAGGGATTCCTGGCCTATGTGTATTTCCCAAAAATTGTCTTGTTGAATCAAGGTTCAATTTTTCCAGGCTATGTACCAAATGTTGGAGCTATTACATTCATTGTGCATGCAAATTAGTTGACTTTCTTACTCCTCCTTGGTGTATTTGTGCTTCCAGAGGTGATCCCATAGATATTGTGGTTTGGTTATCTATCACCACCATATATTGCCCCCCAGGACCTTGACAAGAATCTATGGATCACACAACCCTAGACCTCATGCCATCTTTGGTAGGAAAACAATGGCCTAGGATACGAAGGCCTATTTCTTTCATTCTTTGTGTCCTCTCCAAGGGAATGTTCTGTGCATATTTCTGACAGCTTTGAGGATGTACTTGGGGGCTACTAAGACCGAGAAGAGGTACATGGAAATTACTTGAAGGAAAGATTTGACTAGGACCAATCTCCTAGCCAAGTTGGGAGTACGGAAGGACCAATTGTCCAACATTTTAGCCATTTGAGAGAGGAGGTCCTCCCAAGATAACCTTTTTAAAGAATTTTCGACCAGAGGAACCCCAAGGTATTTGAATGGAAGTGAGCTTCGTTGATATCCTAGGATTCCCTTAAGGTGATCTTGAATTGCAGGAGGCGTATTGAAAAATAAGATTTGGGATTTACCTTGATTTATCAATGAACCTAAAGCTTCCATGAAATTGTTTAAGACTTGTTTGACATGTTGAGGTTCTCGAACTGTAGGATTTTCCATTAGCATGGTATCGTCAATGAGTTATTGATGTGTAGCTAGTTTCTCTTCTATGTTCATATTGAGACCTGTCCACATTCCTTGCTTGGTCGTTGCTTTAATTGAGTGACCAATTCCTTCTGCCATTAGTATGAAGAGAAAAGGGGAGAGGGGATCGCCTTTCCAGATTCCTTGAGAAGGGGAAAAATTTGGCGAGGGGGAACCCTTGACAAGGATGGAGAAAAAAAATGAGGAGAGCAGGGACATGATCCCTTGGGTCCAGGGTTTGGAGAAGTCGAAGGGGAGGAGAGTATTGTGGCTGTAATCCAAACTAAGGCTATAAAAGGATTTTGACAGTTAAGTTTGATTAACATGCCAAGATTTTTGGTCGATTTCAGTGAGTGAATGAGTTCGTGGGCCAAAATGATGATGTCAAGAATATACTTTCCTTCCACATAACCAGATTGCTCCTGGGAGATGAGGGTGGGGAGGAGGGGTTTGAGGTGATTGGCGATGATTTTAGTGATGATTTTGTAGATGAAATTACAAATAGCTATAGGTTTGAATTTACTGGGGTCTTCAACCTTTTTCTCTTTGGGTATTAAGGTTAGAAATGTGGAGTTAAAGGTTGGGATAACCTTGAGGAATTTCCAAGAGTCTTCCACCACTTCCAAAACATCTTGTTTTATAAAAGGTCGACAAGCATGGGAAAAGTCAATAGTGAAACCATTTGGGCCAGAAGATTTACCTTTGGGAATTTCCAAGATTTCATGTTCGACTTCCTTAGAGGATGTTTCTCTCATCAATGCTTCATTGTGCTCCTCAGTCACCAACCTAGGAACGTGTTGTGTTATTTTCTAGATGGCCAGTTGTCGATCCTGTTGGGGTTCTTTCAGAAAGGTGCTACAATATTGTATTAAATCTATTTCTTTATCTTGGTGGTTGAAAATTTTGTTTCCTTTTCCATCTCAAAGCAATGTCATTATGTTGTGGTGTCTGTGTTAGAGTGTTGATCTGTGAAAGAATTTAGTGTTCATCTCTTTGGATTTTAACTAGTGGACTCAAGATTTTTCTTACCATAACTAATCCTCATGCTTCTTCCTAATGAATACATGAGTGAAAATATTGGATTCTTTAGCCATGAGATCCTTTGGTTTTCCATGGGTTATCATTCTTTGTTGAAGTTGCTTCATATTATCAGTGAATTGGCATTTGGCTTGAAATATGTCACTGAACTCTACTTTATTCCATATTTTCAACTGCTTTTTTAGGTTTTTTAGGTGGTGTTAAAATCTATACATAGGGGATCCTAAGGGTATTGTCGTTGTTGTCCACCACTGAGCAATGCCGGCTTGGAAAGAGGGGTGGTCTAGCGAGAATTTTTCGAATTTAAAGGGTCTATTGGTTGGGATGGCTTGTATGTCTAGATCTAGACAGATAGGCTAGTGATCAAAGCCATGAAAGAGTAGGATGGAAGCTTCAATAGTAAAATTATTGTCCAGAAGGGACTCAGAGACGAGGAAGCAATCAAGGTGACATGCGAATTGGTGGATACCCCTGTGGTGGTTTTTTCTAGGTGAAGATTCCATTCTTTGTTTTCCAGTCTACCAACTCAATATTGCATATGGTCTCCTTGAAGCGGTCAAAGTCTTGCTCTAGGAAATTCACCGCCCCTATTTTTCAGAAAGAAAGGTGATGAGATTAAAGTCTCCTCCGATAACTCATGGTGATTTTTTTATGAATGGTTTCAAATGAAGCAATGAGTTGAGGAAGGATAGTTTATCAAGGAGAGTATGGGGGCCACAAACATCTGTGATGAATCCACGCAAAAACTTGAAGTCTGTCTTTTCTAATATTTCGGAGGGGCATTTAGTTTCTTGAAGCATCATGATAGAACGATTTTCTTTTGAGATTACATCCTTGAAGGATATTTGTTTCCTTGGGCCATTGAAACCTCAAATATTCCAAGAGGTTATTTTCATTGATACAGGTGGGATTGAGATGATTTTTTTTTTTTTTTTTTGTGAGCTTAATTCGACCCAAATTGACTAGGAATTCCCTTGATTTCTGTAAAATTTTCTTATTGGTTCATTGGCCTCTATTATTTTCTTCTTTAGTAGATTTATGTGATCTTGATTACAAGCCACAACTCATCTTACATCTATTCTAAAACTTGAGTCATTGTAAATTTTTTTTTATGCTGCAACTCCACTTGCAGCTGCACCTTCGTTGATTTTTTTTTGTATAGTTTTGTGATTGATGAGCGATACATGGTTGTTGTGAACAAGGATTCCAACATACTGAAATTGGTCACCATTAGGACATAGCATAGCTTTACTTTCCTTCTCAGTGTGATTTCAATTCAACAAGTGTGTTTCAATTCTCGCAAAGTGTGATTTCGATTCCACAGTGTGATTTTAATTTAGCAAGTACAATTTCAATTTCATAAGTGTAGTTTCAATTTCTACAAGAGTGATTTATTTTTTGTAAGAGTGATTCATTTTACACAAGAGTGATTTATTTCCACAAGAGTGATCTTCCTTTCCTACATGTTTGACATTTACTTTCACGCAATTTAGAATTAGCATATTGTGTTAACTTGATCCAAGTGTCCTTGAATGCTTGATTTGTGACATTATCATACTACAAATTTTGCATAAAAAACAATATTCTTTTGCATACACAGTGCATGACAGATCGAAATTCAATACGACCCCTAATTGATAATTAAATGAACAACTTTCCAATTGCTTATTTAAATAATTAAAAGATAATTGAAAGGTCCGTCATTTTTGGCGCAATTGTCGGGGATCTGTCAAGAAAGTATCATTGTTTTTTGTGTGAATTTTCTTTTGTTTTCTAGAGATTGAATATTCAGTGTGATGTTTTCTAATTCTTTCTATGACTAGAAGTAGAGATCAACAAGGTAGATATATTAATTCATCCAAAAATCCCCACAAAGATAACATTGCAGAAACATATCAAGAAATAAAAGAGCACAACCAACCAAATTATTTGTCATCCACAGCTAGTTAGCTTCCCAAAACAAAACCTGAAAGTTCTCCTCTACAGTCATAAACAATCCAAGGGTCTTTACATGAAGAAATTCCTATTCTTGAAGAACAAGACAACAAGTAACATACCATTGGGGGAACTCTCTTTCTAGAAGTAATTGAAAGGCAATCTCAGAAAGAAATGGAAAATGAAAATGTCAATTAATAATTTCCCACCTTTGGGTTTCCGATCAAAGATTCAGAATGGGAAGCTAAGATGAAGAACATTCATCATTCCTCCTTGCCTATTTTTCATGTATTATCAAAAGAAGATCTTGACACTTTTCTCTTTGAGTTTGACCTACTTTGCAGGAGTTATGACTATGCGTTGGACGCTCATAAATTAAATATTTTTCCTTCCACGCTTAAGGATGTCGTATTACAATGGTTCATGGGCCTTGGAAAGAATAATATCCACACATGGGACCAAATGACTAAGAAATTCTTGGAGAAATACCATGATTACTGCAAGGATAAAGAAATAAGAGAAGAGGTATTTTGGATGAAACAACATGAAGATGAGAGCCTTGAAGACTATGTAAAATGATTCCATTATAATATGCAAAGGATGAGGTAGGGGGACTTGGCTTCTGAGACTCAAAGAGTCTTGTTCTTAAGGGGATTTCCAGATGAAAGTATAGAACTACTTAACCTGATGAGTGGAGATGATTCTCAGTTGGAATATGATACCATCATAGACCTTTGTTGTAGACATTCTAGAGGTACATAAAGACAGGAAGATGGCCAAGATACATCTTAACAAGAATTGACAAGACTATTGGGGGTGGTGTTACAAGGGAAGGGATCAAGAACATGTTGGAAAACTTCAAGACCGATTTGCTTAGAAAATTAAGCTCTCAATTGGATACCTTGCAGACGAGGAAGAAGAAAGAAGAAAAAAAACGAGCTTTAGCCATGTTTTTCCAAACATGTAGAACAAATAACCCATGGAAGGAACGCCCATTGGATCAGATTGAGGTTTGTGGAATCTGCGGTGAAATTCATGACACTCATAACTTCCCTTCCTTACCTATACTGAAGGTTATTTGTTGGAAGGTTGAGGAACCAGAGCAGTTATGCTTTGTCATGCAAAAAGGATCATGGAGACCTAGACCTCAAGGTATGATTCAAGAACAATATCAATACTCTAATTCACAATAGACTAACCCTTATATGCAATATGTTTCTCAACCATGGCATATGCCAACACAAAAAAGGGTAGCTCCTCCTCCCCCAAGACAGTTATGGAAACAGGGGTGGAGAAACACTCTAGGAGGTCCTCAAAAACTTATGGGACAACCACACATCCAACTTCTTTCCCCTCCTCAAATGCAAGCATCCTCTTCTGCACCCCTTCGACCATAAATACCTGCACAACCCATTTCTTGATCTGTAAACGGTAGGCCTATGGCCTATCCATCTCACTAACATGGATAATTCCATGTAATAAAATAATTATGACCTTATCTCTTTGTGTTACAGGAAATTCTCGACCAACCAAGCCGCAAGTTGATTAAGCCAAAATAAAAATGGATTCGACTTCCCAGAAGTCAAAATGCAGAAATGAGTCAGACAAAAACAATGAGTCCAGTCGAGTCGGAAGATATGTTAGTCGACCAAAGTGAACAAGCTGAGTTAGATGGAAGTCAGGTCGACCAAAACAAGCCAAACCGACCAAAAAGATTCCAGTCGAAATCGTGGGCAGATTTGTTCGACTAGGAAGAATTGTTGGTCGAATTAAGAAAGTAATTCGGCCAAAAATGAACCCCGTTGGTAAAGGGTCGACCCACAATTAGCATCAATAGTTGAAGGGCATATTTGATGACCAATCGCGATGGAAAACATTATGAAAATTGGATTTGGGAACCATAAACTGTGGGGAAAGTATGCAAGGTGAATTTGATAACCAACAACATATGAAAATGTTTAGAGGGCGAATTTTGAGACCCACGACATACAAGAAACAATCATGGGTGATTTTAACAATCCACGACACATCAAAAATGTTTTGAAGTTGAGTTGGAAATTCGACAAGAGAGAAAAAATTATGGGGAGAAATTGACAACCAAATGAATTGCAAAAATGTGTATATGGTCTCTGGGTAACTAATAAATTCCCAGAAAACCCCAACTTTCAATATACATGTCGTCTATGATTTATGGGCAAAGGAAAATGCCCTGGCAAGTCGAAAATGTGCCCAAAAATAATAAAATATGTGCGCAGGTGCTACAAAATGAAAATTTACTTCAACAAGGTATGTTTAGAGCACTACACCTCATAACAAAGATACCCAAGAATAAAATGCATTAACTCTTAGATATCATGATTTAAATGGATTTTTTTTTTAATATGCCCGGGAGAAAATTGCAAAGGGGTGAGCGATACACAAACTATGTGTATTCTTACTCACTGACATTATAAAATTGCAGAGGCAAAGGCTCATAGACATCTTCACTTAGAGTGAACATGCACATTAACTCCTTCGTCCACCCAACTTCAATTAGGCTTCCTTCTTCGAGCTTTAATTTTTTCTACTATCGTTCCCCATTTCTCCTTGCATCTCCTTGTTGTGTCCCCTTCACTGTAACTCACATTATTTTTAATGGGATGTTGTTGGAAGGCTAACCGTCACAACTATTTGTTTCACCTTCCCATTATGCCAGAAGACCAAATAAAATGAAACAAAACAAAACATATTTATTTATAACATTTACAAACATTTTCCAATATCTAATTCGGATCATTCCTAACCCCAATAATGGAAGGCCAAGATAACCAACACAAGCTGTTGGACTTGCTATCTTCTAGACCTATTCAATCTCCTCCCTAGACTGTAATGATATTCACCTTCGATATGGGAGGACGATAACCAAAGACCAACCTCTTGTTACTACTGAAGATCTTAATGAGGATATTCAGAATAAGGAGTCAGAACAAGTACAATATCAAGAACCTTCAAAAAATAACAATGCCCACCCTCAATTTTAGAATCCACCCTATCTTGAAAGGTTATGCCTAGAGAATCCTTGTACTCAACCCGAATTTGATTTCCTTGGAGAGCTCAAAAATGTGTGTGCGAAAATACCATTTTTTCAAGCCATTAAATATGTGCCTATTTATTCAAAAGCGATGTAGTAACTGTGTAGTTGGAAACTTGGAAGAAAACGAAAAGACCCTTAGACTGTGCATGTCATGGGAAAACTGTATGACCTAATGATGGGGGGAGTTATTACAACTAAATACTCAGATCCTAGAATTCCTGTTGTTAATGTCCAAATTAATAGTACCCTCATTCGTAACACATTAATCAACTGAGCTGCCATTTATGTGATGACACGAGAAACCATGCAAGCTTTAAGACTCACAGGTCTTAAAGAAATCCCCAATGTCCTTCAACTAGCCGATAGATCAACCATTAAACCATAAGGTTTATTGGAAGATGTAGTAATCTTTCTGGATTCATGGGAATATCCCACATATTTCATGTTCCTACAACCGAAGACCTCTTTTGGAGGGTATCCTTTAATTTTGGGTAGACCATGGGTGGCCATGGATGATGCTTATATCAACTGTAGATCATGTAACATTACTATCTCTCACGAGTCTTCAACGAAACAATTAACCCTCTATCCTCCTGCTAAGCCTAGTATAGATTTGGACCCACCACTTTGGGTCAAAGGAGAAGATAGTGATGATGAGGAAGAGGCTCATCAAGTCCTCTCCATAGACCAATATTTATCCACTAGGGAGAAAAAATAAGATAAAAAAATCAATGATTTCATAGCCTCCTCCTCCTCCTCAAACAACTCACACATCCTTGAACAAATCATGCATCTTGAGGCTCAAGATTCTCTTGCTATAGCAGATATCCAACTTGTAGAACATGAAGTACCATAAAAAGATGAAGATTCCCCTTTAGAAACTATATAAATTGCCCCTGGAAAAACCTTGAAAATTAGCCGAGGGATCAATGAACAACATAAAGTACGACTGATACAAGTATTTCAAAAACATGTTGACACATTTTCCTGGAGTTACACTGACATGAAGGGAGTCTATCCTGATGTATGCACACACCACATCTATACCAAGGAAGGATACCAACCCATCTACAAACCTCAACGTAGGATGAATCCAACCTTGAAAGACATAGTCAAGGATGAGTTAAGAAGTTTCTTAGTGTTGGCTTCATTTATGACATATTTGATAGTCAGTGGGTTTCCCCTCTTGTCATTTTACCTAAAAAGGGGAATAGATGGACAATTTGCACAGACTTTTGTGAACTTAACAAGGCTACACATAAAGACCATTTTTCACTTCCCTTTATTGACCAGGTCCTAGACACATTAGCAGGAAAGAAATACTTTTCTTTCCTTGACGGTTTCGGTGGCTATAATCAAATCCAGATCGCACCGAAATACCAAGATAAAACGCCATTTACTTGTCCATGGGGTACATTCACTTACCATCTTCTACCATTTGGACTTTGTAATGCACTTGCCACCTTTTAGAGAGTTGTTATAGGTATATTTTCTTATCTAATACATGATTGTGTAGAAATGTAAATGGATGACTTCACAACCCATGGTGATGAATTTAATGAGGCATTGGAAATTTTAGAAAAGACCCTAATATGATGTAAGGAATCTCTTGTTGCACTCAGTAATGAAAAATTCCAGATGATGTTAACGCAAGGTATTGTATTAGGGAATCACATTTAAGAAAAAGGCATTCATGTGAATCCTGCAAACCTCAGGGTAATATTGAATTTTCCTACTTCAAATTCATAAAAAGGGGTATAAAGATTCATAGAATATATTGGTTATTATCATCATTTCATTAAAAAATATTCACAAATTGCTCATCTGTTATTTTCCTTACTGACTAAAGGTTGTGATTTTTTATGGATAGATACATACTAGCATGCACTAGATTAATTGAAGATTAAAGTGTCTTAAGATCCTGTCTTACGAGCGCTGGATTGGTCCCTCTCGTTCCACCTCTCTACAGGTGCTTTTGACACTGACATTGGAGTTGTCCTAGGTGAACAAGAAGGAAAGGATCCATATGCTATCTATTATATCAACAATAATCTTACACCAACAGAGTTAAACTATATGGTAACAAAGAAGGAATTTCTTGTAGTAATACATGCTATTAGCAAGTTTTGGTATTACATTATGGGCTATAAAATAATATTGCACACTGATCATGTCGCCATTAAGTACTTAATAAACAAGTACATTACTAATGGTAGAGTCACTAGGTGGTTAATTTTAATGCAAGAATTTGATATTACCATTCTAGATAAACAAGGGAAAGACAATGTAGTTGCTTATTTTCCTTCTATACTTACATCTAATGAAAATGATCCATCGGTAGAATATTCTTTTCTTGATGAACACCTGTTTGTGATTTCTATTAACACTCTGTGGTTTGCAGTTGCTAATTATTTGGCTACAGATAGGTTATCACAACATATATCTCCAAAATAATGACAAAAGATCATTAAACAGAGTTGGACATTCTCTTGGATCAACGATTGTCTCTTTCACACAGGTATGGATTCGATCATTAGACAATGTGTCTGAGAGGATAAGATACATGGGATTTTAAAATCTTGCCATGACAGTCCATGCGGAGGCCATTTTGTAGATAAGAGGACTAGGTACACGGTACTACACCAAGGGTACTATTGGCGCATGATCTTCAGAGATGTTGAGGAATACGCCAAAAGGTGCGACAAATGCCAGTGCATGGGAAGACCCATGCAATCAGATGAGATGCCACTAGTACCACAGATAGTAATGGAACCCTTTGAGAAAAGGGCCCTGGACTTCGAGGGACCAATCAACTCTACCTCCCATCATAACTCTTACATCCTTATGTGTACAGACTACGTGAAGAAATGGATTGAAGCTAAAGCACTCGCGACTGCCAAAGAGAAAGTAGTGGTGGAATTTCTTCATGGAGGGATCTTCACCAGATTTTGAATACCCCAGGATATTGTCACATATGGAGGAACACATTTCACTTCTAGGTTGCATAAGGAACAAATATCACCCCACATTCAAACAAACATGCATAAGGAACAAATATGATCCTTGAAACCATCATCATCAAAATTTTTAGATTACATCTCAAGGATTGGACTGAGGGGTTACTTGAAGCTCTATGGGCCTACAAGACGACATGGAAAACTACTATCGACTGCACTTTGTATGAGTTAGTGTATGGAAAGAGGGTATTGATGCCAATTCAGACAAAGATCCAAACACTAAGAACAACCATACAAATTGGAATGGATTTAACTGAAGCTCAATAGTAGAGGCTACTTAAACTAATGAATTAGATGAACTTTGTCAGGACGTCCTCCATCACACAACAATGATTCAACATCAATGAGCCCAGTGGCCCGACAAGTTCATTAAAAAGAAGAACTTTAAAGCTGTAGAATGGGCTTTATTGTTTGAATCCAGGTTCAAGGACTTCTGAGGGAAGTTTCACACCAGGTGGCTCAGTCCATACGAGATCAATACAATATGTAATATCAGAGCCATCAAACTACGTACCATTGATGTAAATAGAATTCCTTTGAAGGCTAATGGACACAAGCTTCAACTCTATCATAAATCCCTGTCTAAAGAATCCTTTTTGAACAGAGTTACTAGTGGAACGCTCGATAATGAATTGGAGATTGTACACAAAGGGGTAACCACTGTTGGGCGATCCATTCTATTCCTGCTTTCATAAAATTAAAAAAAAAAAGGATTAAAAAAAAATAATAATGATATTTTTTAGAAGGGAACTTCTCAGTTTCGAGATGGTTCTGTGAGGACCCTTCTCAACAAAAGTTTTGTTTTCTAATTATTTTATTTTTCAAGATATGCAAAGGAGAACAATGTTTCTGGAGTCTCTTTTTCTGCAGTTCATGTTACTGCAACACCTGTTGTTGCAATTCAGTTTGTTGCACTTCTCCCTACACAACAATTCCCCACTCATAGTCCCATTCTCCATTTTAAAATTCCTTTTTCTTGGGATGCAACTTCACTTTCAGCCCCGTTATCTCATGAGTCAATGTTATTCCATTTTCTCTCATCGTTGCTACCATCCTGGAATTGGCTTGCACAACTTTCCCTTTCTTTTTTCCCTTTGCTACATTTCCCATGCAATTTTCCTTTTCCCTCAGTCCCTTGTGGCTGCATTTCCTGCACAAGTTTCCCTTTCCCTCACTCCTTCGTTGCTGCATTTATTGAAAAACTTTCCCTTTCCCCCATTCCCCTAATGTTTCAACTCACACTCACAACATATGAAACCCACCCCAACCTACATTTTAAAGATGCTACAACTCTACTATTATTTCACTTTCACGTCGCTGCAACTCCAATTCCGTCACATTCATGACACACGACTTGCACTGATGCGACTCCACCGACGATGGGACAAACAATCATGCAGACACACCGCCACCATGCAATTTCCTAAGGTAAGCAAAGAAAGGTATGAATTCTAACGAGAAACTGCAATAATTCATTTAAAGTGGTATTATTACTATTCATTTCTATTGTCATTCCATTATCTACCACTTTTCGCCACTATTTCCATTCCCATTATTACAAATCCTGGATCCTCTACTCAATTTGATAACAGTTCAAGTGTAATGGTCGATCGTCGATTAGCAGAGGAAGGAATGACATGGGAGGAGCACTCATATGAAGAGAGCCTATCGACCCCCTATTACTTGAAGTATATGATGATTCGACAAATGTTCCAATAGGTAGTATGGATTGACTACGTTTAGAAGTTGCAGGGGTATGATGATGGGATTGCCTTACAATTCATCATCAATCTCAGAGGTGAATAAACCATAATGATTGACATTCAGGTTGACGTAACAGAGGAAGCAATGGCCGAAATAACTGGGCTACCAAAAACAGGAGGATGCTGGTGCATTTGGCAAACTCCATAGTAGGATGTTATCAAACAATTTCTTGAAGCAGGAGAAGCTTTAGTTAAGCGAGAAACAGGTTTTGATCGACGAGCCTTACCGCACCCCTGGTCAGATGCTACCCTATTTTTCTAGCACTACTTTACTTGTGAGGGCCGCTATACTACCATCCACCTACCACATATCATAATCCTCGACCATATCAGGCACGATCTCCTCCTTAAAATGTCATATTTCCTCTTTCGCACTTTGTAGACGATGGAAACGATGGTCAAAAGGGACAAAACCCCCAGTGACGTTGTGACACACCATGGCCTCATCAAACTGATCATTCAACAGGACTTGTAGAAGAATGACCGCACCTAGAATGACATTATTCAACCATCGGTCGGGCCTAGTGAAGCTCCAATCACTGCACTTCCAGCACCACCTCCGATAGTAGTGATTTCACCACCAACACAAGAAGAAACGATTGTTGCTACTCTGCAACAAATGAAGTTTGAGAGGCCAACAAGAAAAAGGGTTCAGAATAGAAATCCACCAGCAACCGAAGAAAGTGATATTGAGGTCCTTAGTAGTCAATTGACCACAAAAGGACTATGAGGGTATCCGAAATGATAAATCTCGGCCTCAAAGAAGCGGGTAAGTTCTAGCATGAATGCAACTTAGGATAAAACGACTGCTACAACTCAACAAGAAAGAACATCTGACACTCAGGCGTCACTAGGTTTAGACGAAAACCCAACAATGGAGACAATAATAGTAGAAGAAACAAGCGCTACAAAGCCAACAAGCATTGGGGAATGATTGACGGTAATTATTTAAACATGTACAGAGGAATCGAAGGAAGAGACTCCCCCCCCGAAACAAAAGAATCAACATAGGGTCCTCTTCAATGAAAAATTTCCATCACCCAGTAACAAAAGACTCCCACTAAAACACAAAAACCAACGGAGGGTCCTCTTGAAGAACAAACTGCCATTTACAAGAAACAATAGATCTCCATTGTTACAAAAGAACTAGTGTCGGGTAATCCTGAGGACCGACCAATTGATTAACTAGAGATTAGTTAGTCCAAGCCCATTACTGGAACACAAGAACCAAAAACAAGCTGTATAGCAGAGATAGTCGCTCCATAGCTCGAACAAACATGCACAGATATTGAAGAACCAACGATTAAGGATCAATAGACACCATCAACAACCACCAGCATTACTTGAAATTGGGTAAATACTCTTCATATATTACCTATTTATGTATCATTGGTTAGATAATCGAATGTTATGCATGAAAAACCAGAAGTTGCAATTAGATGTGAAAATGTTGAAAGACAAACTTGAATACAAGAAAGCTAAGACTAAAGGTTTCCCTACAACAAGTTCCCTTGTTACAAGGGAACCCAATATCGGGTTAGAAGAAAAATGCCCAACTCAGGAAAAGGCTATTTAGACCCTACAAGCCATAACATTGGACATAAGCACTCATAATCATGATGAAGAAACACCAACAAAAGATACAAGAATAACAACTGAGCTTGACAAAAGAAACACACAATGTCATTGATTTCCATGGCACTCTTGATCTCTCTAGTTGATTAACTGGCAGTTGGATGAGGACATGCAACAGTTTTGGGCTGCGGGGAATGATGGGCCCCTGAATTGGCATATTTTTGGCACCCATCTAACACTTGTTCCCATACCATTTTGATCATTCTTTCCTTTCTAAGACATATATTCCATATAACTGCTCTATTTTGTAACCAAGTTACAATTCACATCTTCTATGCCATTTTACAATTATTATTGCATGTATTCTGTATAATTTGTTGTTTCTTTGCACTGGCATTTTAATGTAGAAAAGGTCTACAAAGGATGTGCCACCATTTCTGTGATTCCAAGCAACTGCAGCACCGTTGTTGTGATTCCAAAAGGTGCAACACCGTCGCTACAGTTCCAACTAACATTTCAGTTGTTGTAGTTCCGGTCTATATTTTTATTGTTGCTATTCCAAGCTGACATAACTACCAAATACCCACTTGCTGACAACCCAGACAGAATCAAGCCAACTGCAGTTTCATTACCAAACAATAGTTGTTGCACTTCGACATGTGACGACTCTCTTGACGTTGCAGTTCTAAATAAATATCCTCCAACACATCAACCGCATCATGACTGTTCATACAAGCGACCAACAAACATAATAGCACCTAAATGAAGATGTTGGTTCATCCATCAAATCAAAAACGCTCGACCTTTCCTAGAGATAGCGATAATGAACGAACAACTTGATCGACATGGTTTTCCGTCCATCTCTTATATGATTTTAGATTATGAATGTATTATAAGAGGACCCGATCTATTAGAGCTCATGGAGATGGACAATTTTTCTGTGTAATTGCACATTTGCTGCTGTACTTCTGGGCTTTTTCATTATATAATTATTGTCCTACTTTCACTCTTTCATGTGTTGATGTGTTGAGCATTCGTGTGATTCAGAATTAGTCTTCTAGTGCCTTGTCTAAGGGGGTATGGCCCCCTCCTTAGCCAAATATTGTCTGTAAAGTTAGAAAATGTAGTTACATTCTTTATTTTTATAATTTAGTAGTTTTTTTCACTTCGGATTCTCATTCATAGTTACTTCTCGGTTTGTTGCAATTCCTAGAATTGTGAATATAAAAGTGCAATATGTGGATTTTCTTTCATATTTGGAATCATAGATTTGAGTAGATTCAGTTATGTGCTTTAAACTATTCTTTGTATAAACTTAACTTTGTGTGGAATAGTTGCAATCCATGTGGTATCCGAATTATTAATTGAAGGAATATAGTTTTACAAGTGAGCTGCATTTTTTTCATATTTATGTATTTATCTTTCTGCTACAACTCATTGAATTCAACTTCTAAAGTGTGCATTGTGTGATCTTAATTATAATCCACAAATCATCTTAGATCTATAAAAACTGCAATTCTAAAACCCGAGTCACTATAAATATATTTTTTTGTGTTGCAGCTCCGTTGTTGCAACTCCAATTGCAGTTGCACCTTCGTTTGTTTTTTTATATAGTTTTGTGATTGATGAGCGATACATGGTTGTTGTGAAGAAGGATTCAAACATACTAAAACCAATCACCATTAGGAGATAGCATAGCTTTACTTTCCTGGTCGGTGTGATTTCAATTCAACAAGTGTGTTTCAATTCTCCCAAAGTGTGATTTGAATTTAGCAAGTGCAATTTCAATTTCGTAAGTGTAGTTTCAATTTCAACAAGAGTGATTTATTTTCTGCAAGAGTCATTCATTTTCCCCAAGAGTGATTTATTTCCACAAGAGTGATCTTCCTTTCCTACATGTTTGACATTTACTTTTGTGCAATTTAGAATTAGCGTAATCTAGTGACTTGATCCAAGTGTCCTTGAATGCTTGATTTGTGACGTTATCATACTACAACTTTTGCATAAACAACAACAATATTTTGCATATACAGTGCATGACATATCGAAAGTCAATACGACCCCAGATTGATAATTAAATGAACAACTTTCCAATTGCTTATTAAGATAATTACAAGCTAATTGAAAGGTCCATCAAGACAATTCTTTAGGAGTTGGATCTATTTATCTGGGATAGAATTTGAGTCTTGTTGTTGACATGTTGTTGTTATGCTTTGCAGATCTATTTCTCCCAGTTCCATTTCTTCTCCATCTTCCAAATATTCCTTGATTTCTTCTATTGGGGCCAACTCTTCATCTTCATCTAATATTTTGGGGTCTTTCTTGTTGGGTTCTTTAACCTTATTCTAAGGAACAAGGGGTTATGTGTTTCTTGTTTTGTTGTTCATTTGCTTTGCCTGAGTCTGTTTCTCCTCATTCACATTTTCTATGTTCTGGTCAGGAATGATCACCAATTTTTAGAAGCTATTGTTGGTGTGAGGTCCTTTTGGATTTGGATGGTTATTTATCTTACACTAAAAGAAAAAGACCCTGTAGCAGAGGTTTTTTTAGAAGCCCCTATAAAAATAGCCCAAAAATCTGTTTATAGCGGAGGAAACTAGCGGAGGAGAGAAGGCAGAGGTTTTAGCGGATGTTTTTATACAATTCTTTTATAAATACATAACGCATCAGTACGTTTTCTACTACAGACGCACCATTGCTATAAAAAATGACGCATTGTGGTAGGGTTATTTCAAAAAAATATATACTCTGGTGCACTACTTAAATATTGATGCACTAGTGTGCACCGTTGCTCTAAAAAATGGCGCACCATGGTAGGGTTATTTAAAAAAAAAATGTTCTCTAGTGTGCTACTTAAATATTGATGCACCGATGCTTCTAATAATCGAGCGCACCGTAACAGGGTTAAATACAAAAAAAAATATTGGCCGTAAAATTCATTTTTACCCTTTTCAGTGTTGTAGAGCTCTCAAGCACCAGTGCAACTTTTTCCTCTCTGAAGCACCCTGTCATCGGTGCTTCCCCTGCTTGCCTTCCTTCTATCCGTTGCTCAATGAATGGCTTTAGAATTTTTCCAAATGGTGGGACAATTGGTTTTTTGGACTACGTGGCAACCATGCCTCCCCGACGAGAAAATGTCCAGATAATGTCTTTATTTCTTTATAACTTAAAATTTTGGTGGATTAAAATTCAAAATTGAGTTAAATTTCCACTATTTATTTATTTATTTTATTTTTATTTATCTATTTTTATTTTTTGCATGGTGCATTCGAGTCGTTTGTCTCACACCACAGACGATGCACCCTAAAAATTTATAGGGTGCACCAAAACACCATGCCTAATGTTTTTCGGCGGTGCATTTGTAAATTCTAACACACCGGTGCCTTGGGTAAATTTTGACACAACAGTTGATCCAGGTGGATATTGGTGGCCATCCACCTATTCCAACTGGCTCCTCTTGTCCATTTTTGTTCAACACGTTCTTCTGTACTTCTTTGTAATTGTGGGTTCTACACTTCTAGGGATTTTTGAATCCCCACACATCCTCCAGGTGGATACTGGTGGCCTCTCTCCTAATCCAACTAGCTTATTTGTTATGCTTTCATGTCAACACATCTTGTTGTACTTCCAAGGCCATTTTGGGGCCCTAAACGTTGGATTTTGTATTTCCACAGTCAAACCGTAGATGTAGTCAAAGATTGGCAACAGAATGTGTAGTTCTTTGAAATACCTTTCCAATGGGCTATAATGCGCCTAAAACATGGGTCATATGCAAAAGTTACAACCCTAGGAAGTTGAGGTACCAACTTACACCAACTTACCCATAAGGGCCCACATGACTTTTGGCGTTTCACCTTCTAGGGTTAGGTTTTTAGATGTCTAGGGTTTTGACATTTATGAGTAATATCAAAAATGCCTTTGGAGCCTCATTGTAATTCATTCTACTTAGATGGATGCGCATAGCAATCACATCTCTTCTCAGAGATAACTACCA
Source organism: Picea mariana (assembly GCA_032191745.1). Taxonomy (NCBI): domain Eukaryota; kingdom Viridiplantae; phylum Streptophyta; class Pinopsida; order Pinales; family Pinaceae; genus Picea; species Picea mariana. The sequence goes on from JASDQU010682995.1 coordinate 68,761, forward strand.
CCATTCGAGCAAGTGTTTCAGTTTTGTAGTTTTACAGTTTCAGCCTATTTCATTATTCAATAGAAGATATTGTTCACTGGATTTCTGTGTTTATTGTATTCAGTCTGTTAATCAATTCGTTCTGCTCCTAAATACAGATTAGTGGTATCAAAGTGGGTTTCTCTTCATTTATTTTTTTTTGTGCATGTCCCCGACAAGATCTGGGTACAAGAAATTGGGACTCGAACCAATCGATCTATTACAATATCAGTCGCGTCGAGCCTGACAACAACCCATGGGGGATGAAAAGAAAGATGATGGAGTAGGAGATCCTATTAAAATGTTGCTCGAGGGAGCCCTCACACGACAAAGGAATGAAATGATGGCCAACTTCACGCAGATCCTTCGACGACTGCCCACATGAGAAGCATCTTCATCAAGAGACTATGCAACCCCCTTCAAGGTACAAGTAAATTATGATATTCCATTATTTGAAGTACTGATAGATGTAGATTCTGTAGATAAATGGTTGAATCTGCTCGAAGGGTATTTTTCGGTCCATAATTTTTCCGATAGGGAAAACATCACTTTTTCACTCCTCAAGGTCATTCCCCATGTTAAATAATGGTGGGATACTTACTCTGAGCAAAGGGTTGTGGAGGAATATGTAATATTTGTGGTGACCCCTACATGGAATTCTTTCCAGGATGCCATTAAAGAAAAATACTACCCTATTGGAAGCTACAAGGACCAGTACACTAGATGGACCACCTTACGTCAAGAAAGGTACCAGGCAGTACCAGATTTCACCAATATTGTCCATACCCTATGCACCAAATTGGGTATCAAAGACTTTGAGCGTCATTTGGTGCTCAAATACCATGACTGCTTGCATAGATACATTCAAACATAAATGGAGTTTCTGAACATCGCCTCATTGGGCACGGCTTATAGATACACTGTCAAGATTGAGCATAAATTTAAGCAGAAAAGGCGAGATTTTGGATATGCAAACCCCTCATAGCTGAAGCAGGGAAAAGGTATCCCCAACTCGCACAGCAAGGGCCCAAATCGAGATGTTCACCCTCAGGACAACCAATCCAAGCTGCGACACAAGAAGGGCAATGAGAAGATGAAGAAGGACATGGGAAAATGGTGTGAGTGCCATAAAATCCCTTTGCACAATACTGAAGAATGCCTCTCCAAGCAGTCCCTCATGGCTGAACTGAAGTCTTCCGAGTTAGAGGCCAATTATGATTCTGAATCAAATCTTGAAGGAGGGAAGCATATTATCGATGTTAAACCCAGTGTCACTATCGCTACCACCAAAGTCCAACTAAGAGAACTAGAAGAACCAGAGGAAGGGGAACGCCTCTTTCACTCACAGATGTGGGTAAAGGGGGCTTTGCTTCATTTCATTGTTGATAGTGGTAGTCAGAAGAACCTGATTTCAGCAAAGGTCGTCAAGTGGATGGCACTGCCAATGACACCTCACCCACAACCCTATACCATCGGCTGGCTTCGCCAAGGAAGAGATATTTGTGTCAGCCAATAGTGTCGTCTGCCCTACGACATCAAGCCTTTCAAATATGAGGTATCGTGTGATATTGCTCCCCTTGAAGTTTGTGATGTTCTTTTAGGACAACCATATTTGTGGAAGCACCATGTTGTGTATGAGTCTAGACCCCACAATGTTATTATTACTTTGGGTAGACAATTGTACAAGATATCAGAGGTAGTGCCACCTATTGCTATTTCTTTAATCTCTGCTAAGAAATGCAGTAAGGTCATCTCATAGATGGGGAAGTTCATCTTCTTTGTGATCCGTGCTCACAATAAGAAGAAGGTCGTCGCCACATCCATGGCCTCTACACAAAGCCTCTCTTTGCAACAAAATCAAGTGTACGGGATCGTGGAAGAATACATAGACATATCCTCCTCACCTACAGGGGTACCAACACACTCCCAAGTCAAGCATCCAATTGATCTAGCCCCCGACACACCTCTACCTAATGGACCAGTCTATCATCGTTCGCTGATGGAAAATGACGAAATCAAGCGACACATCCAAGAGCTGCTTCAAAAGCAACACATCAAACCCAAATTCTCCCCTTGTGGAAGCCCAATTGTACTGGTGTAGAAGAAGGATGGGACATGGCAACTCTACATTGATTACATAGCCTTAAAAAAAATCACAGTCAGGAACCGATACCCCATTCCCAGGATTGATGACCTTCTTGACCAACTCAAGTGGGAAAATTTATTCAACAAGATTGACCTAAAGTATGGCTACCACCAGGTTCCCATCGAACCAACTGATGTATGGAAGATAACCTTCAAATCTAAAGAAGGTCTCTTCAAATGGCTAGTCATGCCCTTTGGCTTAACAAATGCACCAACCAATTTCATGAGGTTGATGGATGATGTATTGAGACCCTTCACCAACTCCTTTGTGGTGGTATATTTGGATGACATCCTCATCTTCAGTAGAACATGGGAGGAGCACATGCGGCATATTCAACAGATTTGGAGCACTCAGCAATAGCACAAGCTATATCCCAACTTGGAATTATGTTATTTTGGCATGAACATGGTCCAATACTTGGGTTACATTGTTGATGACAATGGGGTACATGATGATCCAACCAAGATCCAAGTCATTTGTGACTGGCCAGTCCCGACAACACTAACAAAGCTTCAGAGCTTCTTGGGACTAGCCAACTTCTACCGATGGTTCATGTTGGTATTCTCCCATATTGCATGGGACCTCATCTAGGTGACCAAGGGTGGTGGTAGGGCCAAGTTTGTGTGGGGGAAGGAGAAGCAACAAACATTCGATGATCTGAAGCATCGCTTGTGCTCAACTCCAGTACTCTCCTTGCCCGATCTGCAATAATCGTTCGAGATTGAGACTGATGCATCTGACTATGCTATGGGTGCATTTCTCACTTAGCATGAGCATCTGATAGAATACCATAGTGATGTTGGAAGATTGGTTGTTGTCATTGATGTCAACCCTAGTCATGGGTTTTGGATCGCAAGATTGATGAAGGTATTTGGACATGAAGGAAAATGCACATGTAGATACAACACCCATGGATGGATAGTATGCATCATGTTGTTTCCAATGGTATGTGGCACATCACGTGGATCCTCATGGTTGAGGAGAAATGAATTTTTGAAGATGACAAAGTGAATTGTACATGTAGGCCCTGATAATTAAAGAAAAGAATTACAAAATAAGAAAGTGTCAGGTCGGCCCTAATGTTAAAAGGAAGTGACATAAATGGTATAAATAAACATCATTATATATTCATTTGATACAAGTCGAATTTCATAGGGAAGAAGAAGTAAAAGAAGGCCGGATTTCAAGGGAGGATGAAGTCTTTTGGTGATGTGTTCTAAGGTATGTTATTTTC